>VZRV01000202.1:4339013-4400703 GCA_013398115.1 Falcunculus frontatus | reverse complement strand
AGCCCGCCGCCCGCCCCCCCATCGCCCCCCGCCGCCTTCTCCTTCTCCTTGTCCGGCTTGAGCGCCGCGGGCGGCTGCTGGACGCCGATCTTCACCATGGCCCCGCTCCGCCGCCGCCGCCGGCCCCGGCACCGCCCCGGGGAGGGGCCGCNNNCCCGGCACCCGCGCAGCCCCCGCCGCACCGAGCCCGCCGCGGGCACCGGGCGGGCCCCGGGCCCCCAGAGCCGCCCGCCGGGACCTGGCTGCCCGCAGCACCCCCGGCAGCCACCGTCCGTCCCCACTTCGAGCGGCTGCGGTGCGGGACACGGAGCGGGTGCAGCGGCACGCCCGGGATCTGGGGGTGCGGCATGGTCAGTACTGCCCGTGGCACTGCTGACAGCGGGTCAGCAAAGGGGAAAAAACAAAACAAAAACCAAAACTGAACAACCCCCAAGCCTGAAGATGCATGAGCCTGTAGCAAATGTACACAGAGAGCAGGGGTTACTCTGGGGAAAACTGGGAAAACCCAGCCGCTGTTCGCTTCCAGGCCAGAGAACAATCCGTGGAGGAACAGAGAGCACTCAGGTGAAGCCTTTCCCCCAGGACCGGCTCTGGCAGCCGAACAGATGGATTACCTTCATCATGGGTACAGTGATCCAGAAAATGCCCTGTCTGCCAGAAGCAGAGTGTGGCATGCAGAACAGAATTTGGAGGGGGGGGTGTTGCTTTTGTGCCACCAGATAATGGCTGGGGAGCAGTAGGGACCACAGCAAAGAGTAAAGAACACATGTTGACAGTTTTGTTAAGGCAACAAAATAGAAAGAAACCGGATTAACAAAGCCCTCTCTGCCAGCTACAGGTAATAAGGAAAGTAGGAAATTGTCAGTGGATGAACACAGCAGTACCGTTACATTGATTTGGTCCACTTAAACATAGTATTTATTTATAATACAGTTGTTATGAGCATTTTCTTTCGATCCAGAACGGTTCATTATGTACTGAGTGCTTTACATCATGTTTTGAACTAATCCATTGATAAATTAGTGGTAAATTTTATTTGTAAAAGGCATCTTTGGCAGGGATTCAACATTGACTCACAGCAACAATTGCTCATAGAGCTGACTTACATTGTTCAATATTTGGAGCTGTTTGGTCCTCCCAGCATCCCACGCTGTGGGTAAAAGTTGCACAGGGATTGCAAGTTTTATCTCACAGAGATAAGGGGCTGCATTTCCACAACAGCCTCTAATTTCAGGAGCTCAAACTGAGACAAGATGGTCCTGAGTTTATGGGAGTGCTTACAGCCTGACCCAAACATCTCACACTCAACATGCAAACCGGGAGACAGCCCACCAGGGTCTTCCCTGACTAAAGCTGTAAGGCAAATGCTAACTCTTCCAATAACATTTATCCTATATGACATGGAACCTTAGAGCAAGAAAATGTCCAGAACAGTGCAGAAATCCTTGTGTGCCAGCCCTCTCAATCCACCAGGTCATCCTGCTTGCCACCCCTTCAGCACTCTCAGGCACAGACTGGGCCCTGCCCTTATTTTAGGTTGTTTAGCTACACTTCCTCAGGAACAGCCCTCTGTAAGACAAACGCTGTGTTACCTCCTCTGCCTCCAGCCCAGTGGTTCACTGGGCAGCTCTTGTCACAGTGAAGAAACCTAAAGCCAGGAAGAGTGATTACAAAGTCTTACATCTGATAAAACCAGAGAAAGCCTGACACTAAAATCTTCAGTTTAAAGGCAGAAGTTAAAGACAGTTGGGGTTTGTTCTTTCCATTTGTGTCTAACGTGACTCTACCCCCCACCCCCAGTCAGTCAGTCTGTGGGACTGGTGGGACAAGTCTGCAGTCAGGAGAGTAAAGGATCCTCTTCTAATATTTGGGTCATTTGTGACAGATACTGAGAGAAATAGGCACAAGGCTCTTGATGTTCACCAGGGCTCCTGACAGAACTAGTCTATTGATTTTCTCAGAGGCAAACAAATGGAAAAGCAGCATCACACCATTTCCAAGCCAGCAGCACAGCACCAGGCAGCAGTGACAGTGTGATTCTGCCCTTTCTTGCATCAGGCGCTGGCCTGTCAGCTGCTGAATGAGCCTGGGTCTTCTCCAGAGCACAGCTGATTTGCTGTTCTAAGTGGGGAGTAGTATTGATCACATACTGAGACTGACATCGGAGTGTGGGTGTTGGGGTGTCCCCTGCCCACAGCTCGGGGCAGCCTGCTGGGGCCAGCCTGGCTGTTCTCCAGCAGCAAGCCTCACCTGGCAGCCCTCCCTGCTGGGGCTGCACCTCCTGCCCAGCACACCTTGAACTGCAGCACCCCGAGCAGCATGAACTGGCTCCCAGAAGGACGCTCAGAGTAAGAACTGCTCTGGGGGAGGGCACAAAACCTGCAGGATGCTGTTAATGTTCCCGTGCATTTAAAAAATGCTTCTTTAAAATTATTTTTTCTTTTATACATGGTAATATGTGCCTCAAACAATCTATGAGTTTGCAGTATTTGTGAACATAGCTGGAATACTGGAATATTACTTCTACTGTACCATAAAAAATTACAGGACTCACAAGGAAGGCAAGCTATTCTCAGCATAACAATGAACCCAAAACAAGGAAAATATCAAAATAATTATAAAATGGGTCAACATTAAGGGTCTAAACCGTTAAGTCTTTACTTATTTAACATTTCAGGACTAGGTCTCAGTCACAGCCACGTCGTTCCGTGGCGTCTCCGCATTTCAATTACATCCCTGGATAAATGGCTTTGCAAGCATTAAGAAAAATCACCCAAGTCATCGTAGGCCGAGTTTCAGACTAAAAAATTTCTCAATAAGTAATCTCCTCCAGCTACAGGCCCTTCAATCAGAGGCTTAGAGGATAAACACTGACAATGAACTCAACGTTTCTAACACAGCTTAAAACTGTGTCTCTTGCCCTGCAGTGGAGAAGTGACATGCTGCTTACAGAACATCTCGCTCAAATCTACTGTCTTTTCTATTTTTAAGCAAGCAGGTTTCTATTTAAAACTGCCACCTTACTGACTTCCTTAAAGCCATCTGCTAGTTTATTAGTCTGTGACAACAAAGTTTCCATCTCTTGACTGTAATTAAGTGGAATCCCAGGGACAATTTAGTTGACTGACCTTTCATTAAGGATAGCAGCATGATAGCACTTCTCAAGTAATGAAGAAGTGGGACCTTTATAAACCTTTATTAAACTGCCCTCTACCTTGCCACTTCTCACTTTTCAAAAAAGCACTTACGTAAACAAACCCCAAACAAACCAATATTAAAGAGAGAGCACAAGATAATTGCCTTAATATATTCCTAGCCAACCAAAATGTGTTTGTCATTTATTGAGCTGCATCTATTTCTGAGGTCTGCCTGGTGTCTTAGCTGTCCCTCACTGTATCAGACTGGAAGGAAATGAGAAGTTTAGAGTCCTTAAATCATTCTGCCTTTCCACTGCAGTTCCAATAAGGGCTTGTACTAGAGAGTATGCTGTAAAAATGAACAGAACTCTGTAATGTGCTGAAAATATACTTTTATTTTCCCTTGTTATGCTTGATCAACTAAACAGAAAGCAAGAGACAGGTTGGGCTAAAAAAGAGAAACTGTTAAAAAATCATAATCACTATTAAAGTAACAGACCACAAATGCAGAGGATGTACTCATGGTTTTTGCTATTCCTTATACAATCTACTTCTAATTACCACACATAATTGCATGAGGTAAAGCAATTACCTGTAGCCAAAGGTAGAGAATCAATCCAGTGGTTTCCATGGAAAGTTACAGCTTTCATCTGCAACTGAAATGAGCTGAATTTCTTTCACTCCTGGGTACTTGCCCCACTGGCCAGGGCAATGTGTCAATCCCTGATATAGCTATCAGGGATCACATCCTTTGTTCCTCCTTTTCTTTTCTTTGAAAAAAACCCCTGATTGTTCAGCAGCAACAGGAAGCCTTGGGCTACCTAGGAGGGTAAATGGAAAACTATTACCATTATGTACTTCAAAAATAACAAGAGAGTAATTTTCTCCTAATACTAGAAATTATTCTGGATTAGTCTCCCTCCTGGAAACTTGAAAGCTCCAGGTATCTTGGTTATCTCTCTTTTACAAACTCTGGTGTATAAAAGGCCAACACTTAGCATCCTTCAGTCAGTAGCTGAAAAAAAGCATTCACATTTCAAAAGGTATGCAGAGACCAGATGCACAATGGCTTTGACCTGAACAATGTTCAGTTAAGCACTGGTGCCAGGACTGCTGAAAGCCAGAGCCAGAGGGCTTGTTAACATTTGGTTGCCTGTTGTGGCACCAAAAGCCCTTCACGCGATTTGCCAAAAGTGGGGAGGGATGGTGAGAACCGGAAGGGAAAATGTGGCTTGGAGACAGCACCCTAAATACCCAAGCTGGATTTTTATGTCATGGGATAAGCAGGGGCCATACTCAAAACAGCAAAATTACCAGAACTGTTGTACAGTTTATACTTTTTATGATTTCGAGGGAGATTTTCTATAGAACTATCCACAATTTACCTGGAAACATGTTAGGGGTTCCACGAATCAAAATACGTCGACTTTGTATAATTTCTGGAACCAGCAGGGAGGGCATTCAAGGTGGTGGGGAAGCACTAGTGAAAAGAACAGGATACAAGCCTCAAAGCCAGGAAAGCCCAGGAAGTGGGAAAGGACCTATTTCCTACCTTTACATATGAATTCAAGTGTTAAAATACAGCTTAGACACAAGGGGAGAAAGGGAATGTAGAGGAGATGCTGGTTTAGGATAAAAGGCTGGGGCTAGATTTAAGTAGTTGCTGGAGAAAGTGGGTGTGAGGTCTCAGCCCCACGGAGTTCAGCTGCATCCTTGCCCCATTCCCTGAGAGCCCCAGCAGGGGACAGAGCCCCAGGTACAAGAGAAGATGTAACCTGAGCTCTCCCCATCCCTTTCCCTTCTGTCACCATTTCTAGTTCTGTACCCAAGAACTGGGCTTTTTGCTGTACCTGCACCAACCTTGGAATATTTTGCTTATCTGATGTTGAAAGAGGCCAAAGGATGTGGAAAAGCCACAGACTGAACCAAAGCCCCACTCCTGCCTGGCAGGGGCCTGCAGGCCAGAAGAGTGGGAGGGGATTTGGGGAGGCTGGCTTGCATTCCCTGCACCATAAGGACTATTATCTTAAAGTCATTAGGCCTGGCAAAACCCATCTTGTGGCAGGTGCAGGCAAGTGTTCCCTCACCATGAGCTGTGCCAGAGCAGTGTCTGAACCAACAGGCTCATCGTGGGAGGCTGCTTAGTGCAGATGCAGCACAGAACCAGCCTCAGATGTGGGGTATGGAGCACCACTGACTCCAGTTTCTATGGTGCTGGGTGCCTGGCCCCAAGAAAACGTGCCTGCAATTACAGTTCTGAGCACAATGCATATCTTAGTCAGCTGCAGAAAGGCCAGGGAATTTGAGGAGGTATTAGCTTACAACAGCAGCCCCCAGTTTTCACCAGCTCGTGCCCATCCACGCTGCAAGTAACCTCCTGTGAGCAAAGGCCCCACCTTTTTCTTTTTCCTCAGTATTCCTCTTCTTCAGTAGGGAGTATTTCCAAGAGTATGGAGTGACAGGATAAGGGGGAATGGCTTCAAATGGATGGAGGGCAGGTTTAGATTAGGTATTAGGAAGAAATTCTTTACGGTGAGGATGGTAAGGCATTGGAACTCTGGATGACCCATCCCTGGAAGTGTTTAAGGCCAGGTTGGATGAAGCTCTGGTCTGATGGAAGGTGTCCCTGCCATGGCAGGGGGGTTGGAACAAGATGATGTTTAAGGTCCCTTCCAACCCACACCATCCTATGATTCAGGATTTGTTAAGAGTGAGGGACCACACTCAGCCTGAATAAAATGCTTTCTGGCAAGAGCAGAACATACTGAAGAGAAAGGAACGTGACACTGAAAACCAGCACCAGTTCTCCAGCAGAGTTTAGGCAGGGAGGGAGGAAAGAAAGTGTCATCTCTTGCCAGCAGTTTGACTGTTGAAGAACTGCTCTGAAAGCTCAGATAAAATAACTGTGGTGTTCCATGACAGCCACATCCTCTAAGTGAGTCTGCTGTCTCTTCTAATTAGGATGTCTCCATGAACACCTCAGGATTTTATGTTACACTCTTAGAGAGCTATCATTACCTTGAACCCAAGGGGGATGAAGTATCACAGGACAGTGTAACAATACTAATAATCCTTAGGAGATGGAGACTTTTATGTTAACCAGCTGCAGGACTGAGAAAAGAAGAGCCTGAATCTCCTCTCCCCTCTTTCGCTTCTTCTGTCGCTATTGAAATTTCTGTGTGATGCCTGTCATGGCCCAAAATATTTGCACAGCAGGCACCCTCCTGCTTGCCCTCGTTCCTTAGATTTGGTACTTTGGTGCCTTGCCTGAATGCACTCCTGAAAATACATACCAAGAAGATGAGAAAAACCAAGAAAAATAAACCCACAGCATGTTAAAAAGAGCTGCAGACTGAAGTGTGCAACTGAGGACCCAAGGCAAACACCTGCTTGGACATCCTCAGTTTTGACTTCTTTGGGAGGATGACTCAGTGAATAATCCTTTTGTTCAGACACCTGGTTTGTCATACCCAAAACTGCTGCAGATCAGGTCACATGGAAGGAACATGTGACATCCTATCATACCCATAACTCAGTTAATACCTAAAAAATCTCAGTATTGCACAGCTGATTTAGAGTTTTCAGCGAGAGACAGAACCACTCTTGTTTACAGCATCAGCCCATGTTATACAAATTCAAGCAAGCTCAGAGTCAGCAACTGGCAGAATTGATCTAGCCTTGCTATGTAAGTCCCCTCTGCTTTGCAGCCCAAATGAAATGAAAGCCCAAGAAAGCAAATTAAACTACATCCAGTAAGTACCATGATCCTGTTCAGAAGGCCCCAGGGACAAGGGAATGAAGATGACATCTATGATGATGTTCAGTGATGTTGTTTCTTTGAAAACTGGCATATGACATGGAGGACAGCTGTGCATTGATTAGAAAGAGCCTCGTGGGGTCAACTGGACTCCAGCACATTTAGGAGTCAACAGTGCCAACAGACAAGCAATGAAAAATGTGCTTGGATTAGTTCTAATGCAGCTAATGACATGGGCCCAATATTGATGCAACTGGAACAAGCTCCCTACACTCTCTTCTTGCCCCCTACATTGCTTGACACCTTTCTGCCCAGGAATGAGGGCAATCCAAATCAGAAGTAGATGCCCCAGTTCACCAGTAAATGCCCAAACTACACCACAATCTTTCTCTAGCCACCCTCTCTTTGGAGTGTGGACATAGCAAATCCAGGTGACTTTATGCACAGAGCATCCTTTAACGGCAGCTTCCATTCCCCTGTTTTTTTATCTTCAAGGCCTACCAAACTGTATCCCTGCCCACCAACCACCCCTGTTCCTGGGAATGTGTATTCTACTTCAATCCCACACATGAGAAACCATCAGCTGCCAGATCACGTGGACACAGCTAGTGCCTGTTCTGCCAGCAAAGATGCTGGTCTGCAGAGCATTTAAAGTCTTGTCAATGCCCAGAGGCAATATTTTTCAGGTTTATATTACAGCTGGAGTGCCATGAACATATATTCTTCTCATGCTTCTTCAAAACACCCAACACAGCTGCATCAACAGCTGCACAGTTGGTTGTGCCAAGGGCAGGCAAAGCAGTTTCAGTACTGTAGGGTGGGACATCACAACACTCTCCTGAACGTTTCAAGCATGACTGGGGTTACTCTTTGGGGTATTGCCACAGATTTGCTTCTAAGAAATGGGCTGCTGTATGTTCTGGTTCCCCATTCATATTGAGATTTGTCTTTGTGTAGTCCTGGGGTGTACATGTTGGCCCTGCTCTGCCTTCATGGTAACCCTGGAGTGCCTTGTGTGAGACAGAAAGTTGGCAGTCTCATTTTTAATGACTTGTGGGTTTGATTTCATCAGTGTTTTTCCAGATTTTTATTTATGCCTTGTAAAATTTTCCAGAAAGCAGAAAATCTGTTCAGTCAGGTCACATTGTGAAGGATATGCCAGTTTGTCCCTCCACAAGTCATCATCACATACTCCCCCCTTGTCCCATCCTTCTCTGCCAAGAGGAACTTAAAAATCTCTTAAGTACCACCATATAGGAATTTAAAAATCTCCTACTACCAATATTGTCCAAGTGGAAAAGATAAAACAGTGTGGAACTCCTGAAAACACACAGCCTACTCTTTTATAGTGATCAAAAAGAAAAATCCATATTTTTATGAGCTGCTCTCCCACTCTGTGCCCTCGTGACTGCTGATCCATCTTTCACAGATCTTAGCGTGTGATCGCACACGCCATAATGTGCTGCTGTATGAACCCGTGAAAATCTCCTACCCAGCAGTGTATCAGGTGGATCCCTGGATGAACACACTACACTATTCATGAGCTGAAAGCACTGTGTGCATTAAAATTCCTTCTTTTCTGGGTCAAGGCAGAGATGTTACAGTGCCCCACAATGTACCACAAGCCATGCACAGAATATCCATGTTCCAGATATGACCCTGGCACAGCACATGGCTGCAGGTTTGCATGATGGCACAAGTATGCCTAGGATACATGTATTGAATTGGCTCCAACTCCTCTAAAACATCATCTTCCATAGTGAAGGACAGGCCTAAGAGGCAAGACTTCAGAAGGTGAAAAGCAATAGCATTTTTTTTTTTTCAAACATCTCTATCCTAAGTTCAAGGTTTGGGCATAAATATCATGTCTTTTCCAGGACACAATTTCAAGGAAAAAAAAGAATAAAACCTGTACTCCAAAGTCTCATCTTACAACTCATGTAAAAATTTTAAAAGGGCAACAGACAGGACAACACCACCTTAAAACAATCCTATTTGTAAAAATTGGTATTTGACAAGCAGTGCAGCCTGCAGGTTACTATAGCAGCAAGATCCATCACCTAGGTGACCAAGCACCAATGATATCAACATTAACCTATCCCTACACACAACCTCACACTGCGCACATTATCAGACTTCCATTTTTTGGAAGTTTCTCTTCATACCAACAGATGGACAGTAGCAGAGCATATGGACAGTCTCCACGAGGAGTGAGCTCTCCTCACAGCACCAGCCTGCCTTGCTAAGGAGGATTATTTCCGACAGCACCACCTGTGGAACTGCTGGGCACTTGAGGCAACCAACATGTGCAACCTGTTTAAATACCAGAATAATAATTAGCAACTTGCCTGAAAGCTCTTGGGAAAAGCTTCTGATAGCCAAAGAGTCCACTTAACATACCAGAGGGTCTGAAGCATAGATCCACACAAAACAGAGAGGATGTCTTGAGGCACTGGCAAGGCCTTGCCTCAAGGAACCATTCCTTTTGGAAAGGCAGACTTTCAAAAAGGAACACCCAATCCAGTAAATTCCCAAATCAATACCTTACCTATTCCATGGGAATGATGTATTCCAAATCAGACCTTGCAAGCAGGTGTTCAGTCCCAGAGCCTGCCCTGAGCCTGGAGCCCTGCACACCAGGAGAGCAGCACGAGGCCATTGTGCTGCGATGGAACTCCAGGGTCCAGGTGCCCTCACTCAGCTCTGCACACGCTGAGGATGTTTCTGTAATGTTTCACTGACGCTGTTTAACTCTGGGTATCTGAGGAACACTCCTGAGTACAGATGTGTTTGTTTACAACCAAGCAACACATCGCTCTGATTACAAGGACAAATTCAACTGCAGACTCCTGGAAAACACTGATTTTTTGGTAACAGCGTTACATAATTGGTAGCTTCTGTAGTCTAAAGGGATTTTGGTTGCTTGGGCTAAAGGAAATTAAGTGGAATTTGGATTTTTTCGCCCCTTTTGTTAAAGGCTGCCTTTATATCCCATCGAGAAATTAACCGAGACAGAAATCTCTTTTCCTCCACTTTGATAAATAGGGATGACTCATTATTTCCCCATTTTGCTTTAAATATCCTGTCATCCTTATGGTTTGCTTTGTTCAGCTATTCTCTCAACTTCATACAGCACCTGCTGTAATGACACAGGAAGTCCTCTGTGGTTCTTCTGCCCTTTCAGTGCATCCCCTTATCAACAGAGCACTCTGACCTTTACACATCACTTACTTTACTTTCCTGGCAGACACCTGCAACCCTCAAAGACAGCCTTTCTTTGATCACCACTTCCTAGATAGCAGGAGATTACATTATCCTGGCAGAACCAAAAAACATGTCATACCTTTTCAAGCCTTTACCCTCATTGAAACACACTCAGATTTTGGGCTGCAGTTTAAATTTGCCAAGTAGAGTGAGCTGTTACCGCTCCATTGTCACTTCAGGAGGTGGGGAAACTTCTTCAAATTTATTTGTTTGAAACCTAATTGTTTGCTTCCTTATCTTTTGCCCATCTGACACTGCCTATTGCCCCCTGTTCCCTGTGCTCAGTAAAGACAGTGGTGTCTTTTACCTGCTTATCCATGCATAGGTTGAGTAAAGACCATTAGAAGCCAAGCCCTTTGTAATCCTGGAGAACAACAGAGTAACTGTCTTCCTGATAAAGCCAGGTTTTTTGTCTGTCTCTCACTGGCTGATGATGAGCAAACACCAGCAAAAGAAAACGAGATAAAAGTCATAGTGCTGGATCTGAGAAGATAAAAGAAAAAATCTCAGGAAGAAAGGAACCTTGGGCAGATGAGAGAAATAAGAAACACATTTCTACAGCAAAGGATATTTTACGCTGAGGCTAGACAAGGGCAGAAGATTCTAGGAAAAAACAAGGCCTCTCTGTTCCAGGGAAGACATCTACTGGCAGAGGGCTACTGGGCCCTGAAAGATTCAACCTCAACACAGAGAACACTTGAGCAGTGGAAAACAAAAAATAGGAGCATGGAAATGAATAAATGTTTTATTGTTAGCTGAGAACTGTACATTCTTTGTTGTTGACAAATGCAGCTTGAATTTTGCAGACCTTTTGTATCTGCTTGCTTCCCTCATGAAAACGCCCTTCAGAGGTGATCCACTAACCAGGAGTGCCCAAGGCTCCCACCCCATCCCTGGAGAGGCTGGAGCTGCCTGGGGGGCTGAGGCTCAGCCCCGGTACAAGAGCCAAAGTCCAGATTCTGTGAGAGAAGGACACACCTGCCTTGATTTGCTGTCAGACAGGGAACGGTGTGACCTGGAAGCTTTCAGAGGGACTAGCAAGGTGAACAGCACACCATGGATGTAGTCAACTGCCCGAGAAACTCTCCATGTTTTTTGTCTGTGAATGATATGAAATAATATTTAGTTCATATCCCTAACAGTCCTCTTCAGAGGATTGTATATCCAAGGTCAGCATGCCTTTCAGGACAACTGGGTACCTTTAATGAATAACTGCACTTTAAGCAGTGAATTTAATTAAAATGCATCACTGCACTGGAGAAAATATCCAGCCCTTGTGACATTATGCAATAGTGCACTCAGTGTAGAGATACAAGATAAACAAGGAACACTCTGAGCTTGCGTATCATCCTGCATGACTTAACTTCCTATTACTTTTTACCTTTTTTCTTTCTAAATTCCTATTTATATTTATATATTTAGAAAAGATAACAGGCTAAGTGAACACTGCAGAACTGCCAACAGCTGCTCAGGTGGAAATCTTGCCATTATGAGGTTGCAACCATGCTCAACTGTGCAGAAACAAAACTTCCTTCATGAAACATCTTGTTGGTCTTTCCTGCAGGAGCAATGAAATGCTCAGTGTTTCCAACTCCATGCCTCTGAGAAATGAAATGGGTCCTAAATGTTGTCATCCCATTTTGACTTTCATTTTTATCACTCTCAAAACCAAGACTGCAACAGGAAAAGGCAGTAGGATTTTGTCTGTTGTTGCAAAGTGCAAAGAACAGCTCAAGACGGCACCTGAGAGACAGTAATGTAAAGCTTGGTATTTTATATAATGACAAACAAGAGAAATGTTATTCATCTGTTTCTTTGTGGGGAAGGCTCACACTAGAGAAAACCCAAAAAACCAGGAGAGAACTGCTTGAACAGATCATGAAAGGAGACCTTCAAAGGCAGGGGGCAAAGAACCTTTGGATTACTTTTTTTCTTCCCTTTTTATAATGCATAGAGGACATGAAAGAGGTTTTTCAGTAGTTCTTTCTTATTCCAAAAGATTTTTTTTGTTCCTGCTTCTCTTTTACATTAAAAATTCAAGTCTTGCCTTGAATAGAAGGCTCTGAGGCAAACAGCATCAAAGACATGCACAAGTCAGGATCAAGTACATTGGTAAGGACATTTGGTTAGTGCCTATCTTGCATTGCATTCTTAAGGTTGCAGATAAAAGTCAACAAATTTGAAGATTCAAAAACCAAACTAAATTTAGTTCAGCTGCAATGAATACTTTTAGAATAGTAAAAAATTAACATCTTTAAATTACTAATGGTTTAACTTCAAAAAATAATTATGTGCCTCCAAAAATACACAGCTGTGTTTAGGCAGAAGAAACCTGTCCTTCACACTCCAAGTGAAATTAGGGAGAAATAAAATGCCTTTTCATTGCCTTTGACAACAGTGTATGTTGATGGGTCTGTGGCTGGGTATTTATTGCAATTTGGTCTGTAGTCAGTCTCTCGAGTGTATCCTAAAGAAGTCCCTCTTAAGGCAGTAATCCATCTGTTCATCCTGTAACATCCCCTGTGCTGCTGGAACTCTGAGCGAGCAGCAGTGGGACAGTGACTGTGTCATGGCTCAGGCTGTTCTGGGGCTCCAGGAGATGAGTTAACCTGACTTACATCCACATGTGTTTCAAAACAGAAGCTCTGCCCCTAAGCTGTGCTGCCAGAGCACTGCTGGGCTGCTCCAGTGACAGAGGGCTGACCCATGACCCCATGTACCCAAACCCCAACCAGAGCTGCTCCTTCTGCTCAGCTCTTAAAAGGCAGGCGGGCAGCCAGAGGGTCACACTGAACACAGAGACAGGAAAGCACCCAGTGCCTGTAAAGGCTGAATATACACTGAAGGCAATGTTTAGGACACAAGTTTGAGGTACTTGATCAAAGCCTGTAACCTCAGCCTTAAAAGACGTGCCTGTGTGGCCCACATGAAAACAAGGAGAGACCCACCAACACACTGTAGAAGGACACTTGAGCACTGGCACATCTTGAAGTACTTCACCTGCCTTTCTCCATCTTTCTCCGTGACTGAGATGACATCATCTTGCACTGCAAAGCCACATTTCCTGTCCAGAAGCCTCCTTTTCCCCCCCAAGACTTGTGCTAAATTGGGCAATGCTTTCATGAATAGGCTCTAAGTTACCTTTTGAGACAGACTTGTATCCCACACCCTTTTTCTGCTGAAGGGAAAGGTACTTGCTCAGTCAGCTGGCCTCTTCTGAGTAGGAAAGCAGCAGCAGAGCTGTTGGAGGACTGGAGACTATTTCTTGTGCAACAACAGAACAAACTTCAAGTCTGTTGTACCTGCAAAATGCCAGATAATTTTGTCCACTGCTTGTAAGAGCAGGAAACCTTCTCTCAGACTGGTTGGTGGTGAAACTATCTGCTAAAACCATAAAAATACAAAGTAAAAGCATCTTCTTCTAACACGAACACATTGGATTTGGAAGCCAGCAAGAGAAAGGAGAGATGGTGCATCTGATGACATTTTCCCAGTTCCTTTCTCAGGGTAGATCTGAGCTTTCAAAACTGAAGTGTTATTGTAACACTTTTCCTTGTTGTGCATATGTGGTTTTGGTGGATCGCCTACTGAATATTGAATTAGGGATGCTGAGAGTCTGCTCGTGTTCTCAAATTCCTGTGGCTATGTTGCCCTAGTCAGAATTAAATGATACATTACACCCTGAGTCACCCTCTACTAATGCCTCCTAGATGTTTTCTGGCATCAAGGTTTAGAATTGGAGCTCATTGGAAATTTTCCATAGGGGAGATTTTCTGTTTCTGAGAAAACAGGAATTTTCCATGAGGGAAAAAAGATTGTTTCTGCCAAAAAAATTTGAAAAGGTTTGTTTGTAAAGAGGACCAAAAGATAGTATTTCATTTTGAATTGACTTGGACTAACCAAACTGCACAATGCCCCAGATGATCCACATGAATTTTGGATACTTTCTGATGGAGACAGTCCAGCCAAAGCCCAGTCTCAGACAAAGCGAAGGCCATGAGTACAATTTTCAGATGGCCCAGTGTGACTGCTCATTTCTGACAGCCCGAGTGTCACAGGTGCCTGCTGGGCAGGGCAGGGGTGGGGGTCAATAATCCCCCCAGTTATAGAGCAGGGTTACAGCAGCCCCATGCAGGGATCTCCAGCAGCAAGACACAGGTTTTCCAGTGAGGGAGGATGCACTTCCCAGTAATCCCCAGATGCTTCCTGAGCTTGCATTTCCACCTCCATATCCTTTCCTCTCTGCTGGAACCACCTCCTCCACTGGACAGGAGAGTATCCTCATCTCTTCCATCCCCATTCCCTATCAGCAAGAGCCATCAAGTCAGCCAGATGCTTCCTGAGCTTGCATTTCCACCTCCATATCCTTTCCTCTCTGCTGGAACCACCTCCTCCACTGGACAGGAGAGTATCCTCATCTCTTCCATCCCCATTCCCTATCAGCAAGAGCCATCAAGTCAGCCAGATGCTTCCTGAGCTTGCATTTCCACCTCCATATCCTTTCCTCTCTGCTGGAACCACCTCCTCCACTGGACAGGAGAGTATCCTCATCTCTTCCATCCCCATTCCCTATCAGCAAGAGCCATCAAGTCAGCCAGGGGGCTTCAGAAAGCTGCCTCCTCAGCAAGGGGCAGCTGGACCAGCAGCAGAGCCAACATTCTCCTCCTGGGAGTTGGCAAAGAGCCTCCACAGCTGGTGGGAATGAGCCAAAACCACAGGCCACACAATAACGTGTCACCTTGGCTGTCACCTGCCTGCCTGACAGGTATTTTTCAAAACTAGACTAGAGTTTACTCATCATCATGAAGAACCAGCAGGCAACATATCAATGCAATCATTATCAATTCCTAGGTTTTGCACACCTTTATTAGTAAAATAAGAAAGAGTTTCTTTTTGAAACTGGGATGTCTAAAACTGACAATAATTCACCATAGGCATGAATTTACCCTACTTGAATTTTCCCATATGAACCTTACACCAGAGCACCCCATGAACATGACACCAGCTGTGCACTGCAGTCATGGGTTACTAATTACCAACCTGCCATGTGCAGTCAAGGGAAATTTAATTTACACCAGTCAAGGCTGAAAGAAAAAGCATTGCTCAGAAGAAACATTCAGCTTAAAGAAATAACTCATAACTTAATGCTCTCTTAAAGGTTTCTGTACAAAAATTTAAATTATCCCAATGCTAGCTTTAAGGTTATTCTTGTATCAAAGACATAAAGGGAAAACCTTTTAAAATTGCAAAGCATCAGTGAAGAATGACTTGTGTAGTATTTTAATATTTTCATTTTTGTCACCATGTCTCTCCTCTTCCACCTGCAGGTTTCACCCAAACTTGCTGAACACACAAGAGAAAGATTAGAAAATCTTTCTAATTAGAAATGTGAGAGCTAGATTCCTGCTTCCCAAGTAACACCAAGAAGCAAGAACATTTTCAGCATCTGCCCATCATAGCTTTTTCACACTTTGGTCCTTGTCAAGTACCTGGTTTTTATATTAGGTAAACTGAAGCCAAAATTCCAAACATGTCTGTATAGCATGTACTATATTACATATATTACATTCTGATGGCCTACAACCTAGTATGGCAAGAAAAATCTCCTTTTAAATTACATAATAGACATTTTCAAGCCGTTCACAAGCTCCAGCGAACTCATCTTATGCTTTTCCACAGGTCTGTAACTATTCCTGCTATGTTTGCTTTACCTGTGCTTTTTTTTCCTTCTAGAACATCACTCTGATATTACTCACAGCCAAGACTCAGCCCTAACCTGTAGCTCTGTGTGTTTTAAGGGCTCCTCAAACATGCAGCATGTGCAACATCACCAACTTCAGCCCAAAGGATTTCCCTGCTGCTCTAACAGCCTGAAGGAACATAAAAACCCTGCTATGCCCATACACTGGGTTTGTGAGATTGTTCTCCTACTTCTTTAAGACACAATTTCTAGGGAAACATACGTTTTAAAAAGGTAGTATTATTGTAAATCCTTAAATGCTGTTTTCACATAATTTGGATATTAGCTGGCATGACCCAGCACTCTGTAATTCCAGAGATGGAAGGTGAGGAAATTCAGCAGCTGCAATCTGAAGTTTTATGGCCCGGTGAACCTTCGCACCTTTTAGTCTCTCCAGACTGTACTTCTCAATCTATCTAGATGCCCAGAAACCCGAATTACAGTCTGATTTCTCAAACTGACACTTTTTCTTTTAATTCTATACAATCTGGAGATGCTGTTAAAGACCTGAGGCCAAAAGCTTGGCTGGCTCACACCTCAGTTGTTTAAACACTGTACAACACATACTGCATGCCTTATTTAAATACCCTGAATTATAGTTACAAGGGCTTATTTATTAATGTTACAATACCCAACATTCTTAAAACAGACCTAAGAAACCTATACAGCTTTTATTCTTTTTTTTATGCTCAAATAAATGCAAACCTAATCCTTCCTTCAAGTCTCTGAAAAACACTAAGCATATTAGATTCAGGTCAACATCTTTTAATAGTAGAACTTTGTTAAGCAACACTCACATTTTTATTACCCTGAGTTTCTCCTTGGTGGGATGTGAGACACATTCCCAAGGGCTGCCACAAGAGGAAGAAAGGACAAATCTTAATGGGATCCTCCATGACAGCTCAGTACAAGGAATTTGCTTGGGAAGAAATGGAAAAACACCTACCCATGTTTTAATTTTAGGCAAGGAGAACAGACAACTGCAGTCGTTTATCTTGTTTTTTCCTAACAGATCCACTCCCACTAAAACATATCTAAATTGTATCATTATATTACTGCACACTGTTTATCTTCCTTCATTCCAAATATGCCCTCTTGATAAATTCTGTAGTGTTGCCAACATTAGGAACACCTAAGGCCCATGTCACCCAGGTGGTGTCATCTCCAGCTGTGTGACACTCTCCCTTGGTGGACATAATCCTGCATACTGGAATTACACAGCCCCACCACAACACAGCTGGAAAACTTTCCTGCAGTGGAAAACCTTTAGCCTGAAGGGTCCCTTTATGGAAAGTGAGAGTGTCAGTTCTGGCTAGGGCATTTCTAAACAAGGAAACAAAATATCCTTACTTGCGCAAATCAGAAGCTCCAGCAGGAGCTCTCTAGAAGAGAGCTTGCCTTTATTTTTTGTTGTGAATACAATACACTCACCAAAAATCTATGCTGGCTGTACAACTTGGGGTTTTGTGTTAGCATTTTTTAAACAGAGGTGCATCAACAGATATTTTAAAATAGGAAGCAGAACACAGGATCATAGAATGGTTTGGGTTGGAAGGGACTTTAAAGATAATCTCATTCCAGCCCCCTCACATGGGCAGAGACCCCTTCCACTAGTCCGGGTTGCTCAGGGCTCCATCCAGGGATGAGGCATCCACATCATCTCTGGGCGACCTGTTCCAGTGCCTCACCACCCTTACAGTAAAAAATTTCTTCCTATTACCTAATTCAAACCTGCCCTCTTTCAGTTTAAAGCTATTCCCCTTAGTCCTGTCACTCCGTGCTCTTGCAAGTAGTCTCTCTCCATCATTCTTCTCTCATGAAAGAGCCCATTTCCTTCTAAGAATGCAACGTATTGATGCATACCACTGCTCCCTACTTTTAACTTTTTTCCACGTTGTGATTTTTTGGATGCTTTGGCCTGCCTCTAGTCACATGGGATTTAAACTGGATCTGCCCTGGTTCACTTGTAAATATAGATGACATATGCTAGAAACAACTGTTCACAAGTTCAGTGTGCTCAGATTAAGCTGAACACTGATTTAAAGAGGTAACATGTAGAAGAACAGGGTAACGTTTTCCTCATTATGATACTAACCATCACCTTGAATTGCAATATGCTGGGAAGCTGAAAGAAACAGCACTTAAAACTGCCTTACAAAGGCCAAAACCTTTGGAGAAAGGAATACAGATGTATCATGAGAAATAACCACAAAGGTGATAGAAAATAAGGCACTACACCCAAAGAGATGGCACCAGTGAACAGCCATGGGAGGAAAAGCAGCACAGATAGGGAAATAATTCAACACAGCAGCCAGCAAAAGTCTAGAACAAATAGGGAAAAAAGGGAAAGAAGCAAAAGGAAAGCTGATGAAGTTGCCTGCTGGGAATGACTTGGCAGGCCACAAATAGAGGGACACTTACTGAAAGCAGCTTTGTCCACAACCCGAACCCACAGCTCCAAGGACAACTCCTACTGGGTTCCTAGAGATGGCAGCTCAGAAGGCAGGTCCTGCTGATCAGCTCTGTGGGGAAAGCAAATTTCAAGAAGTCAGGGGCAACATCTCCTTGCATTTTGTGTGCTTCCTCCCACCAGGGCTGTTTCAAACACCTTGCCAAGTGCCCGACTTGTCCAGTCAATTAAAATTTGCCATTTGTCTGACTACCAGTATAAATTACTTCTTCCCCCTGGAATATGTGATCTTCCTGTCAGTGAGGAAGAGAAATGCCAACATTTTCTACAGAGGCTCAAACAGGTGTGGTCTTTAGTGGGGGCTATCAAAGACCAAATACTTCTGTCTGCAAAGTAATTATGTTCCTGAAGGGAAACTTTTTGTTCAGTAATTTTGCTGAACAAAACCATCTGCAGAATCTGCATCAAAAGCTCCTGAATGTTGTTTAAAACGTAACACTCTCCTGATGTTTGCCACACTGCATAACCTGGGGCGTTACCTGTCACAGCAGCTCCAGACGCAGCAAGGAGACGCCGGCACGGCCTAAGGAAAGGGTGACCAATTACAGACAGCTCCTGAAAATTAGAGACAAGTGAAGGGCCAAAAATTTATCAACTAACCCTATCAGGTTTTGTCTCCAGCCATGATGCAGGAAATAGCATCTCCTCTCTTTGCCCTTGGTCATGCCAAAAAGAAATAGAATCAGCAATAATAATACAAAGAGGCAAGGGAGGCTACCAACAATTAATTAGAATTGATTACGTCTCTAATACAGCCCTTTGTCTTAATTCTTTAACAATGTTTGTGCAAGCCAAAGTTTTTCATGATTTAAAATGATTTCATATTTAAAAGGGAGAAAGCTAAGCCACTCTAAGGCAATAAGGGAGACCTGATACACATCCACAAGAAACTGATCCTCTTCAGTAACACAGTAAAGAACACACATTTTTCTTCAAAATTTTATTTTAATTTAAATTATGGGGCCAGCCAGATTTTTTTGGATACGAAACGCATTTTCCTCAGGAGAAATGAAATGCTACCACGGAAATAGAATTACAATTGTATACATCTCTTATTAAAAAAAAAAAAAAAAAAAAGCCAAACGAAAAACCGCTTGCATTTAAATATGTTTTAGTAATACCCTTAAGCCTTCAAGCAGATAAGAAACCACTTCCAGAACAAGTTTTTTAATATGAACAGCACATCAAAGGAGCTTTAATTTAAATACAACTTTTCGAAAGCCAACATTCAAATGTTTCCACATATTAAAAAAGTCACCATAGCCATTGATTCCAAGGCCTAATATAGAGTAACCTCTATGCCAGTCCAAATGTTTTCACTTCTTTACACATAGAAATCTTTAGCTTGTCTACGTCTTTCTAAAGAGGAAGCCTTACATGTTATGGTGAGTAACTTGGCAAATAATGTTTTCCTCCACTCAGCTATGATAAACCAAAATATAACAGACTGTTAGTACTGAACTACAACACCACCTCAGTGCCAGTTCTGTCTGGGATCTCCGGGAAGAGTAAGCTATTTTCTTTCCTGTAAGCAAAATGATTCTGTTTGCAAAGGACATGTTAAGAACCTTTAAAAGACCAATTCTAATGTTAAGAGCAGTTTTAAATGACCGAGTGAAAACACTCAATTTTCTGGAGCTCTTGTACTTTCAAATGAGCTTAAACATCACTGATTGCGAAATATTTCACATGGGAAGAGGACAGGAAGCAACAAACATTTTCTGTAGCATTCGCAATCATTCAGTCATGCAGAATTGGAACTTTCAGACTCCAACCCATGAGTTTTTGCTTGGTTGAGATCTTAGCGTTACTATATGATGGATAGATACAATTTTAATAACATCATTTAGCTATATTTAGTAGATTCCTTTTGTATGGTCACAGTAACAAAAACACGGTGCAAAATCAGTTGGGTTTTCTGTTTTTATAAATACTGATAGTTTGCAGCATTAAAGAACAAAATCAACAAAAAATTAAATCATTTTGTTATCCTAGGACACCTATGAAATTGTTTCTTGAGGTTGGAGGGAATTAAATCATTCACTTAAACAACTATGGTACTGAGTTATTTACTGTAAGAAATGACACACTGCAGGCTCCCCAGAAGTCAGAGGAATCGATATTAATTTAGCATAATCCTTGCCATTTGCAGAGCTGGTGAGCACAATGCTAGTTTAATTAAATAAGGCCAATATTATCTGGTAAGAACGTAGTAGAAAGGGTTCCAGTTCTCTCTTTCAGCCTACCCTAATTGATGGCACCCTATTAGATAAGTGAATAAAAAGAATTTGGGTTCGGGTTTTTGTTTCCTTTTAAATGCTGCAGTACTTGAGACTGTTAAATCAGCACTTCCATGTGATCTGAAGTATTCAATTACATATGAGCATTCATTTTGCAAAACTCAATATTAGGTAATAGTTACAGACTAATACAATAACATTCCTCTGCTGTACAAATTAAATCATATTTTAAAGAAATGAGCAGCCTAGGAGTTATATACAAAAGAAACCAGCAAGCATTGTTGAAATGAAATGCAAAATGTCACTGCTAGGTCTACTGTCTGAAATACCTTTAAAGTAAAATTAACAAAAACCCTTAAAACATATTTCCAAGTTTACAAGTCAAGTCTCAGAAAAATCAAATCATGTCAAAAAAATTCTATAAAGCAGTGAAAGGCATATATACATTTTCCTTATGAACCTTGAGATTTCACTCTTTTAAAAGTTGCTAAGTTTCGATATCAGTTTATTTGCAAGACAACTGTTTATCCCAATAAGCTCACATCTTAGATACATTTCCCCTTTGATTACAAATAAAGCACTGCACATTTTTTTTTTTTTAAATCAAGGCATATAATCTTATACTATGGTGCCAGGTATGCACAGGTCACATTGTGCTCATTATCTCAAACAAGGTAAGTGCAAACATACAGATTTATTCAGATTTGCAAGCATGCAACCTGTTACTTAACTACATTAATACCTTCTCTCCTAGACCAAACTAGTATCTATATGTTTGCTTTCACGAACCTAGAATCTTTCTTTTCAGGACTCCTAAAACAAGCAGTGTCTTTGAATTCTGAAATGACACAAATATCAAGAAAGTCCACATTGTGCAAGAAAGCAGCAGCTATGTTTCTCAACTTGGACTAAAAATGAAAAGAGAAAAACAAAAACCGTTCACTGAACAGCAGATTAGCAGTAATGTTCCTCATGAATCGATAAGAGTGCCTGATGCTGAATATCTAACAGCAAATGCTGAATTTGGGTTTAATATTTTAAAGGTTTATTGGAGTTTAAGCTTCTTGCTGTGCTGGTCTCTTCAAATCCCTGATCTGTTTAACTAAATAGGTCTTCTCATCATTAAATTGTTCGTCCTCGGTCCTGTCATTCTGAAACTTGCTGAGGAACTCAATAAGTTTGGTCTGGTTCTTTAGAAGGATGTCTAATATAGGCTGTGTCTTGTTAGGATTGGCTACAAACACCTGCAAGAAAATAAAAGGCATTGAGCACAACAGTGAGAAACAGAAAGTTAAGTTAAAAAACATTATCTAACAAAATACTGATGATGATAACTTAAAATTATGTTTTAATTATTCAAGTATCCCACAGAAAAAAAAACAATGGAGTAAATGCAAGTTTTTAAATAAAATTACTTTTTTTTTAAACAGGACATAAGCTGAACATCAGTACCAAAGTAAATTTAGTCTGTGGGAGGTGACCAGCCACAACAGCCTCTCATGAAACCACTGAAGACACTTTAGAGTTAAATTCTACAGCAAATGCATGGTTTCATATCATATGCAGCATCTGATGGGTATCTCACAGTTCACTGCAAAGTTTTAGACCTCAAGTCATAACTGTTAGCTGCCTGTCTGCTGCAAAATCAGAAGGCATCTGTTATAATGTTCAAATTACAATTCGGGTGACCTGACTAAAATACAGCCACCCTTCAGAGATCACGCAGTGTGATAACAACACTTTTGAACTCCAGGGTGCTCCATGATTTTATATGGAATCATGCATTCCTCCTTATCTTACTGCATTTAATTCCAAAATTTTCTAAGAGAGATTACTCTGACAATCACATGGAAGTCCCTAAGTGGTTTCTAAACGGTTTTCAAAAGATAACCAAGATATCTATTTGTAAAGATGGATCATAATAAAGCAAACATTAGTGCTCCCTTTATTTAATCACTTAGCTGACGTTAAGATAAGCTCCATTTAGGCTCAGCTAAGTAGTTTACTCAATTAAACAACTTCTGCTCGGATTCTTTCAGTTTCATGGTGGGGTTTTGTAACTTACCTTGAACACATGGAAGGCCTCAAACTGAATGTTACGACTCTTGTCTCGTAGAAGGTTCATCATTAGTTTGAGATTTTCAGGTTTACTGATGTACTTCGTCATAATTGTGAAGTTGTGTCTGTCCAGTAACAACTCACCGAGAAGCTGAAGGCAGAAAACAAGCCCAAATGAAAAAATTACTAACACTGGACGTAAGAATCAACTTATTTATAAATGCTTTCAAACCCCCTGAAATGGTGTGGTGGTCTGGGAATGCAGGAACAGTGGTCGCTAAACAGAATAACAACAGAACTAAGTGCCCCAAATTTCAAAGTGCAGGGTGCATTTTCCACTTATTTCAATGACACAGCTTCTCCGTGTCCTCAAAAAGTGAAAAATCACACTTGTTCCCCCTTGTTATGAATTGGAAAGGAAAGATAAGTCTTTCATTCTTCCCCCAAGACTTCATCATTTTTTCATTTATACAGAAGCTATTCAGCATAGAAAGAATGCTTTTTAAAAAAAAACCCAAAAACCCAATAAAACAGGTTAGTACATCAAATGAGAAATATTGACACTTCTTTTGCTACCTTCTTTATCCTAAAGGGTTTAAAAGGATTTTCCCCACAAGGATCACCTTTGCTGCAAGCTCTGTATTACATTTATGTTCACTACTTCTTACCTACTTGAAAGTAAGATTAGTATTGCTCTAGGGACATCATGTGAATCTTTGTTAAATTATTTAAATGTAACCAGACTTGTTGAAGGGAAAAAAACCAACAAAAATAAAGAAACTTGAGGAGCCGTTTCTTCATAGGGAGAGAAATTACTTTCGTCTGTGCTGGACACTAAATAATGTAAGAGCTGGACTAAAAAAAAGCAGCTGATCCCATGAATTAAAATGTACAGAGAATTAAAATAAATACTATTCAAGGCTATTACAGAAGCCATTTCAAATAAAGTTAACTCACCTTGAAATTAAAGGGAATCTCTAGCTTTGCATTTAGGAAGATAATAAAATTGCCTTACCTTAAGTGACTGCCTCTTTGTCACGTAATTTTCTGAATGAAGTAACTTCTCATATTCACTGAAGAACTAAACACAGAATAAAGAGAAGGGTTAGGACTTTTTCAAGTGTCATAGGCATCTTCTTCCAAATTATTGCAACAAAGTGGAGGACATGCCAATCCCTAACAAAAACAAACTAAAGCTGAAATCTCAGTAGATTCCTGTAAGTCACTACTGTTAAACATTGTATATGCTTTTAAAAATACATATTTACTCTTTTAAGAGCCTTTAATGTTTAGATTACAGTGCAGTGGAAGGAGTTTCCTCATTATTTCTTAAACTGTAACAGGTTGCCCAGAGAAGCTGTGGATGCCGCATCCCTGGAAGTGTGCAAGGCCAGGCTGGATGGAGCTCTGAGCAGTGTGGTGTCGGTGCCCACGGCAGGGGGTTGGAACGAGGGGATGTTTAAGGTGGCTCCCCAGCAGCCCGTTCTGTGCCAGCTCTTGCACCGGGCACTGTTCCCCCATTCCCGGCTTCCCAGGGATACCCTGGAAAGCGCGGCACGGGCTCCCCCTGGCGGACAAGCCAGGCCTGGCTCCCACTGCACCACATTCCCACCGCCTTGGCTTCCTCGGATCACAACCCACCCTAAGCTCAGTTCATTTAATATCGGTGTGGAGATTCCCAAAACCAGAGCTAAACAAGGAATAAAAACACCGATTTCTTCAAAGGAGATACACAGCACCAGAAAGCTCTAAGTATGAAAATGTATCTGCTCACCCTATCGTAATGTTGTTCCAAAAATTCTGCACTTAACAACTTGTGTCTTGTAAGCAAATCCTGTAAAAAAGCACAAACCCAGTATTGGCACTAAAAAGATTTAAACAGTACGTAGACATTCTCCTACACATAAGACATTCAATCCAAAATTCTGCTATTTCATTAAACACACTAATTTAGGACATGAATGCAATTACCTGGACACTGCTAAGGATCTTGGCATCTCTTAGGAAAGATGTGTGATGTGTTACTTTAATTCACAGATAAAATAGCCTGTGAAATTCTCACTGAAGAGTGCTATTTATGGATCACGGCTATGCTCTGCACACAACTACACACAATCAAGGTTAAGATCCCCCATTTCATATTGATTAATATTATGCTTATTGTCCCCATAACTGATTGTTTTTGGGCCACAAAAAATTTCCCCAGACAAAGCGACAGCATCAAACGTCCTCATGAGGAGCACAGGAGGAGTTGCAGACACAGATTTAAAGCCCCTGGCATGGGAGTACACATGCATTCAGGTAATGCATGATACAGCTTACTATCCAGAAGAAAATTTTGGGGAGCAAATATATTACATGTATTTACAGGTGTGTCTTGCATTCTGAGAAATAAGGAAGAACAGTGTCCAGCTTACCCATCTGCATCACACCTATTTTCTTCCCCTCTCCCAAGGCTTGTTTTGCCAAGAACATCACACACAACACTGGGTTCACAAAGCAGAGAACTACAGAAGTAACAATTTTAAGGTTGTGAGGAAGTTACCTTGAATGTGGCAAATGCATCGGAAGCGATGTCAAACGTTGACATTTCCACGTATCTGAAGAAATCGTAGAATTGTTCTGACCACAAGATGATTTTAGCTAGTGGTTCATGCCGGATGCATTCTCTAAGCATTATCCCACAATTTAGAGCAATTTCCGGAGATTCGTACCTATTAAAAAAAACCAGCAAAGATTATTTATAAATTTATAAACTTCCACAAGTTAGCACTGCAGCACCACATTGCTAATTACAGTGTTCGGTACTATCAAGTAAACAAACCCATAAAAATTAGAGGTACTTATTCCTACATTAAACTCCATTTTTAAGTATTTCTACAAAATACTACTGAAATAGCTGCCAGTTACAATTATAGCCAATTCAAATGATTTTCACAAACTGGGAAACAAGACTAAATAAAAATACTTTCTTTGTTCTCAAAATCAGTTTTCTTGTTCCATATTCATAGGATTGCAGACATCTGGAAAAGCAGTAAATGATTTGTCTTGAAAGCTGCTCACTTAAACATGACAGCAATTTACATAAAACTTTCCATATGAGCATGAGGGGTTAATAATACTGGACATAAATTTAGACCTCCTCTTTCATTAAACCATTTTTCAGTGTCAGTGGTTGCTCTGCATATCATGGGGTTCCAGCTTCTGGGGCAGTCACAGCCTCTCACATGCCTTCCTGCCTCACACCTCCAGAATCCTCCCTCCTAAACCACTGGAAGCTAATTCCCCAAAATTTCAGGAGAAAAGTATCATTGTGCATACTGACCATTAACTATATTACCCTACAAAAACATTCCCTTATGACATAATTTTCATTAAATCCTGCAATACTCTCCCATTCAACCTGTCACGGAGATTTGAAATCTACTGAACTTTTTGCAATTCATGCCACAGTTTAAATTTACATAAATTTGTCTCAGTTGGATACCAGATGTAACAGGTAAGTTGCTAAATGCCCGTAACAAACATCCTGACTTATAAATATGAGTTTCAATAACCCCTGTGAGAATAAAGCTCTCTGAAGAGTGACAACACAGGCTAAAAGTGAGCACTGATGTGTTGCAGCCCTCATTCAACCACTTATCAATGAGAACATGCTGAAAAAGCAATTTTATCTCTCTGCACCTCAAATATTTTTGCTTTCTTTTGTAAATTATTTTGAAAAAGCACTGAATCAATAATTTATTTTGCATTATGCCACAATTAACTTTTTTTTTTTGGTCCCTCTAACATTTAAATGAAATTACAGTCACTCAGGACTGTAATGCAGGGGGGAAAAAAAAGCAGCTGCTCTGGGAGACAAGTGTAGATCTTATGCTCATATGATTTGAAGTGAGTATTCCACACTGCTTCTGGTGCTAAACTTTGGAGTCAGCACAAAGCTAAGAGATGTGAGACTCCTGCTTTCTCCACAGAGAAAGTTTCTTGTATGATACATTTTGCAGTGGCATACACAAATGGCCAGGATCAGGCAAACCCAGAGATGTTACAATAAAATAGCCCAATGTGCCCTGCACTGGCAGCTCAGTCAGCACCTCTGATGACTGCTCTGAACTAGGATGAAGGAGGAAGAAAAACACAATTAAGCTTCCTGTTTATATGCTAAAAATACACCTGATTATCCTCCCCATCTCAATCCTACCAACAGGCAAGTATCCCACTGAGATGAGTGGCCCTTTCATACACCCTTTAGTTATCCCAGTGGGTGGAATAAGTACTCCTCAACTATAGCAAGCTTACCCAGCAGCTGTAGCCAGAACTATAAATGGCTGTATTTTTAATAATTGTGTATTAATGTTTGATGAGCTTTTCTGTCCCAAAATATGACAGTGGAATTGAAATTTTCAGAACTTTCTTAATTAATGTTATTAGAAATGCAAGCAATTATTTTCTGCTTTCATGTTTGAGAGCTGGAGCTCTACATGCTCAGCCACGTATTCAGTATGGCATGACCCTCCAATATCCAGCACACCAGATATTACAAGAAGAGAGGAAGAAACAGCTGTCTGGCATGCACAATATGCCACAAATCGTTCTTTTTTTGGTCAGGTTTGCGTTTGTGTGTTTGTGTCAATATGGGAATATAAATCACTATGAATAAGAAGTCTAAGACCATACTATAATAGGCCAGCAAACTGGAAATTACTGTGCTTAAAAGGAAAAAGAACGGCCTTCAACTCTTCATGAATAAGTTCACAAGAGAATAGTTTAAATAGGCTCAAATAATATACTGAAGGGAAAACATCTTACTAGCCCAGTAAGAGCATTTTAGATTACTAACAGTTCTCAATTTTCAGTTCTATTTCATGCAAAAGTAGATGGTTCGTGTCCTATTACTGAAATTTTCCTTTACTTAGGGGAATTACAGACCTCAAAACCAAGGAAAAAGAAAAAAAAATCAAGCATATTGCAAAGGAAGAACAAACATGTCAGAACTCGCTGCTTCTCCACGCATTAAAAAACCCCTTACTTCAAGTAAAAGCGTATTTATGCTTCACAGTGCACATACCCTTTTAATAGCATGAATAAGATATTCTGTTGAGTGCAGATGTATTCAACTGTGGGAGTCCTTGTACCAATTTGTCTTCTGAGAATGTTGTTGAAAATTTGCGCAACATCTTTCTTGCCCTGTCAAAAACATCAGCAGTTAAACACATAATATTGAAGTCCACAGGCAAGTTAACAATTAAACATTATCATCACCTCGTGCAGTCGTACTGGGGGAGTTCTGCAGTTCAGTCAGCCTCCATACTCTGATCTTGAACAGATTCAGTATTCTGTTTCTTTATGCCCATTTCAAATATGCCAAAGCACTCAAAACATTACATCACGTTGCAGCCAGATGATGGGTAATTTACATTCAGAAGTAAAGCCAGTTGATGTTTCAACAGATATTTCTATGTAGCATCAATCTCCTGGGCTTATTTGATATTTGTTTTTGCTAACAGCATAACAGTTTTTAACTGTGCTCTTGCCTGGAAGTGTGTTTCTTCAACATTCCATTATCCTCTCCCCTTGTCTAGGGACACACAATGCCACCACTGAGAGTGTGCAAAGTATTTCCAACTGCAGTGTTAACATCCAACTTAGAACTGCAACTTATGAAAGTGGACTAAATAAATAAGCGAGTAATATACACAGAAATCATCCACTGACCTAAAATGCAAGTCTCACATTTTTCAATGCACAGAAAAAGTATAAATAAGACCAGGATGCTGGAATTCAGCACAAATTATACACA
This sequence comes from Falcunculus frontatus, assembly GCA_013398115.1. Lineage (NCBI taxonomy): Eukaryota > Metazoa > Chordata > Aves > Passeriformes > Falcunculus > Falcunculus frontatus. Next base: position 4,372,237 of record VZRV01000202.1, on the reverse strand, counting down.
AATAAATGCACAAGCATAGCACCAGACAGTGTAAAAGGAACTGGAAATGTTCTTTGTTGAATAAATACACATCTCCTATTTATTTCTTCTGTCAGACCATAGCTGAAGATGATAAGCCGGTACGGACATCTAACAAAAAGCTGATTATAAACACAACCACTTTTCATTGTCATTCACATGCACCATTTAAAAGCCGGATTTCTGCAATTAGCTGTCCATTCTGGACCGCACAAAGACACCTTCAGGATTATGTGTTGTCAGATCTATTCCAGAAAAAGACAGGGCCAACTTGTACTAAGCTTGGACCTGCAAATAAAGGCCTGTTAAGCAACTCCACCTACAGGTTCCCTGAACGTTATACACCAAACCTATATGTATATAGTGTTTCTTGACAAGCTCTAGCTATACTGTAAATCTCCTGAGTAACACGAGGAAGCTCTTGAGTAAAATGCAGGGCGTATTTAACTAGCAAGAATTTTAAAAACAACATCAATTATTTAAAACTCTTTCCATTTTCTAATCAGTGTAAAAAAGACTGCATGAGAAAAAAATGAAATGTTTATGAAAACGTAGGAGGCCTGTAGTTTTACAAATGGCATGTTTGTGAATTACCATGGACAGTATTGTTGGAGTGTTGTTTTCAGGATATAAGAGATTGTTTGTAAACGCTTGTTTTCTCAATTACAATTCCATTGAAAGCCAGCCCAAAGCAACACCAGAACTCTTTGTTCTGAAATGAGTAGAGCAGTGTTTGCAGAAATTGCTTTACTCAAACTCCACATAATATAGTCATCAACTCCCATTCACCAACACTGCCAGTTCTGCGCTGGATCGCGGCATTTGCCTTGGATTCCCCAGCAAGAACAGCATTTCCTTATTATGCCCATCACCGAGCTGCCAGTGGCACACAGCAATCCCACAGCGAGCTTCTGTCACAGGGGTGTCCTGCCAAGTGACCTCATGGCCTAACAACGGAAAACAGCCCCCGCACCCTGTGCCAACAGTCACGACAGCAGAGGTGAGAGGGACACTGTGCTCGTATAATCTTCTCAGCAGAAGGATTCAGCTCTCCTGGGCAAAAGGCAGTCTTGGTTTTGGGGTGGTTTTATTCTTCCTTTAAAAAATCCCAAAACGACAGAACAAAAAACCCAATTTCACCAAGGGTACCAGCTCTGCCAGTGCAAATCAGCACGGAGATACTGGGAAGTGTTAAGACTGGCAAGGAGATGGTTGTGTTGACTGCTTTATTGGAAAGCAAGATTCCAGATAAGGGCAACACTTTAAACAGGCCTGGGCACACAGCAAGGGCTGAACAATTACAGTTTTCTTCATTAAAACATCAAATTTGTTATTTTTCTAGTTTTTACTTCTTACTTTTCTATGGGTTGTTTTTACCATAGCAATTCAGATTCAAGTACATTTGAGACAGTTAAAGAGTCACAATGAACAGTCCCTGTCTATTAATAAGCTGTCTATTCCTGTACTACAAGAGAACCTTCTTCAGAAGGCAGACTGAAAGGAAAAAAAAGTTTAGTTTTGTCACTGAATAATCTCCGGCTGTGGTGGGAAAGAAAAAATTCTAGACCCACTCTTCAAGTTTAAAAACCACTAGAAAATCAAATATGAATTTCCATCAGTAATGGAAAAATCGTTTCAAATGCAGTAAATCCACATAGACATTTGGGATATCAAAGGCAACATCTGATTGGCTTTATAACAGCTGGGAAGCTGAAGCACATCTGGAGCACAGGTGTGTTGACATTAATTCTAGATAGCAACAATAGCTAGACAGTCTGCCAGCTCCCATCCATAAAAAGCAGACGTGGTCCAGCCTAGAAAGCAGTGAATGACTTGTTCTCTCTCCAAGGGGAACCATCACATCCTTGTGAAACAAAGCAGCATAAGAGCCACAGGCAGGAAACAACTCACAATCTTTCCATGTCCCCTCAGAATAAAAAGCATAGTTCTCCTTAATGAGAGCAAGCCTGTGCAAATCGTTATCATTCTTCATTACCAGGAGATAAAGAAGGTTTCCTTTGCTAATAACTGGGCTGAGTAAACACCAGGCTGATACCAATCTAGAAGTCAGCAGAATCCAGATGACGTTTCATGATTTCCTTTCTTCAGCAATTAAAGGCCATCATATTTCAGCATTCCCTCTCAGCTTTCCCAGGTCTCCTTGCTTATTTAACAACCTGAATGTTTTATGTATGGTATAAACAGTTGTGTGGGTAGGGAAAAAATACCACTGTATTACAATTAAACACAAATCAGAGGGAGTTATGGGTGGGGTGGAGGGGAGAGAAGAAAGAACAGGGAAGAAAGCCATTGTTTTTGGAATGTCAAACTACAATAGGACTTTAAACTGCTGTGTTTGTATTGTGAGCAATTTGTTTATGAACAATCCCATTTTTAAGCAGTCTTAAGTGGAATGGTCTTTATGGTTGAGGCTGTGGAGTGAGATACATGGGGTTTGGCTCCTTTCCTAGACAACCACACACTTCTTGTGAGACCTCAGGGAAAAGAGAAAAATCCAATTGTGCTGCAACATCCTATAACTAAATAGGATTTTTCACTATGGTGCTGGGAAGGTAAATTATTCCATGTGATGTGGTGACAAATGCCACAGAGGTTTGTATAGAGATACCTTTAAATGTAAGTAAGTATTGCTATTTTGAATTGGTCAATAAAAACTTGGGTTTGTTTTTTTAATAAACAGAAAAAAAGATGAAGAAAAGCAAAAAGGTTGCATCACTTGTTTCTAAAAAGAGAGAAAAATAACGGACTATTAATAAAACTAACAGCTTTAAATTATATATTTAAACTTCTTCATAAATATTACAATAATTCTATTACTTTTCCTAGTAATTTGATGTAGCAAGATGAACACATAAATACATCTTGTAGTATTAGATTTGTGTTCACTATGGTATTACTACTAAGAGATTAACCCTTCTGTGTACACAACAATTAAGAATTATTCCATAATTTTGACAGAATTGTACTACCAGATTAGAGGTTTATCTACTTCAAATTTGTGTTGTTTATATGCCTAAATTCACAGATTTCATATTCTACAGTTGCTCAATCTTCTATGCAGTTTGGAACCGTGAGTTCTCTTTCTAATGGATTTGTCATAACCACAAAATAAAAGCTGAAGACTGAAACATCTTAATCAATTAAAGTGGTAGGAATTCACATGTGTTTATTTTAACATACAGAACATAAGAAATGTCAAACCTCCTTTCTTACCTCAAAATCAATTAGCTGCAAGTCAGCTACTAGGGTACTAAGAAGACCACTGTTGTACAGCTCCTGAGCAAGCTGTGCCACAGCTTCTGTTTGGGGTTCTTTTTCATTTGTGCCATACAAGATTTCTTTCATGGCAACAAGGTTTTTTGAGACCTCCTCTGTCGCCTAAAGAAAATGGGAGAACAATACAGTTAGAACACAATGCCATTTGTCTTTCTAACTGCACACTCCTTTATTCTTAACATCTGCAAACTTCCATTGAGGGGGCGGGAATAATCAGGAAATGACAATCTGTTAAAAAAACAATAGATATTCTTTCTGCAAATAAGACTGTTATGAGACTGGTATTTAAAAAAAACCCCAACAATAAAAAGCAGAGGCAAGACATACACAATTTAGTTACCAAAGGTAAAAATCTCTTCCTTTTTACTGCCTTTCAACTTCCCATTCAAAAATCCCCTAAAGAACAGCAATAGGATGAAAAGAACCTGAGAAAATTTCCATTCTGTAAAACAGTTATGCTGGATCAGACTGGAAAATGTGACATGGAGCCTCATGCCTGTCCCTAGTGACCTGCTCAGAGAGACCAAATGTATCCCTCCTGTAGATTTTGCACACATCAAGTTTTGTCAAATACTAGGCTTCCATTCCAGTTACTATGGGTGAAGTCTTTCCAATAAACAAAACCTGAAGGAGAACCAACTTTAGTTTTCAGGTTATCTCAGCAGACAAGAACAACCTGGCCAACAGACCCAGAAAGAGGTACACTCAAAAGGGCACAGGAGACAATTAAAGGTCTAAAATCCTTTGCTGTTTGAAGTCCACCTCACGGAAGACAGACAGGTCTGACTTGTCATTTGTGAGGAATTCCTGAGTTGCCATGATGAGCTGGAGCACCATTTAGCAGTGGAAACACAGTTATCTCACAAGTAAAACTAAAAAAATATAAATCAACAAGAATACTTCTAAACATCCACTTCTGAATCTTAAAACATAGTTGTATTGGACCAAAAAAAGAACTACTCCTTTCAATATATATGTTTAGTGAGCTTAGGGGCAAAATGCTGAAAATGATCACCATAAATAGCTGGTTTAATTATAATGGTTCTTCACATGCCTAAAAAGTCTGAATGGTTTGTAAGTGCACTGATTTTTAGTAATTAGATGAACCTGCCAACAAAGTATGCATACACGTTAATGTAAAGTATTTATGATTGATGGCTCACAGAAAATTAATAAAGTGAAAAAATTATCTCTTTCTTGGTATTGCCAGTCTTATAAAGGGTATGTAAAAAGATTTCTCATTTGTGCTTTTCATCTAGAGAGGCTTAAGATCAGCATGACCCATGCACTACTCAAGCTAAAGCCATTCCAGCTTTGCTAGGTATGCAAGGAAGGATTCCATGACCTTTAAGGAGGCTCCATATCATTTTTAGCTCCTCCACAACTTTCCACTCCCTGCTGCCTCCCTCTTCCCGCTAAATTCAGTTCCCAGTCCCAGTTGTCTCCTCCTCAACCGAAATTCCAAAGGATTTTCTGTGCACTGTTAGCAAGACAGCAAGAAGCAGGTGCTCAGTAAGACAACTTAGATTCACGCCAGCTCCTGAAGATGTGAAATGGGAACACCAGCTCACCATACTGGAGCAGTATTACACCACACAATTGTTCTCTGAAATTCAGAAGAAACAGCTCTTTAGTAGGAGAAGAACAGGAACATCCATCAAACGTGGAGATATGAAGAGATATCTTTGATGCACGGCTACCAAGGAAAGAGGAAGCAAAGTCTGTCCCTGCACACTAATGTAGAAAGCAAGATGAAAGAGGAAGAAAGGCAGAAGTTCAAGTAACTGCCTATTTTAGCTAAAATGATGGCAGTATCGAGGGCATGCCTGTAATTAAGAATGCGAGTGGAGAATTTCTCATACCAAAACCCCAGCAAACAGAAAAAGCATCCTAAACTCAAAACTTTAATAACTGCACTTGAGTGCTCTCCCTCACCACCAGCCCAAGACAGACACCAGTAATGGAAATGCTTGCAAACCAGGCAGAAAACAATGTAGTGTTTCCAAACACTGAGGGCTTTAAGAAACCAAAAAGCCGCCTAGCCCAACATGAACATACAACTCAGAAACTTCAGTAACAGACAGTAGGACTTCAGTGCTCTTCAAAACTGTCAAGACCATCTGAATGTGCTTCACTGGAAGTTGGCACAGCATGAAGCTTTAACGGGAAGTAGTGGTTAGAGACACAGAATCACTGAGTCACTGAGGCTGGAAAAGACCCTTAAGCTCATGTCTGCCACTAAACCACATCCCTAAGAAGCAGAACAGCTTAGGATGGAAGGTACCTCAGGAGGCCATCAGGATGCAACCAGCTGCTCAAGGCAGGGCCAGCCTCAGTCTTGCCAAGGTGACCAGGCTGATGGCCAGCCATGCTCTGAACAGCTCCATGGATGGACACTCCACCACCTCTCCAGGCAACCTGTACCGGTGTCTGACCACCTGCATCATCAAAGAGTCTGCCCTCCATCACTCCAGCTATCATTTCTGGATATCTTCTATAAAGAGAAGTATGAGGTTTTCTGCAAGTTTTATATCAGTAACCAAGGTTTTTCGATGCACTACACTTTCATAAAATATAACATCCTTATATTTCTTCTCTTCTTCTCTAAAATTCAGTATCAAAAGGACTAGAAATAAACTTCTACGAATTTCTAGACCCTCCCTACTCTTGTATATTCCATGAACTCTCAAACATATTCCAAATACAAGACGTGCAGACCTATTTTTGCCATTTCGGATGCAGAATGGAATTTAGATTGTTACACTGAAAAATATAACGCTACATTAAATATCGGTGTTAAGAACCAAGTAAAAGCTACCAAAAAAAAATCAAAAAAGATAAGAGAAGATTGGCTAGCATTACTTGCAAGATTTTCTAAGATACTGAGATTTAAATAATTGCCTAATGCGCTGCTTTCTTTTAAAGAGGGGGAAAAAAAATCTCTAGAGAAAGATCAAAATACATAATGAAGTTCATCCAAAAACCCATGATCAAAAGTGGAGCTAGCAATCAGATACCATATGTATAAATACATAAAATACATTCCAGTACAATATATGACTAGGGTGTATTTTATATATTCAAAATATCTATACTCTCTATATATTTTATATAAGTATATAAGATATATAAATATATCTAAGTATATATTTTATATGTTAAAATTTATATTTTATAAGTATTAACACCTGTATTTATATGCTCTCAACACTGAGAAGGAGCAACCTGAATTTTATAGAAAAATTTCATGGCAAGTCATATTTGAAATTCAATGGTGCCAGAAAATCAATACCATCTGAGGGCAAGCCACACTATAAAAGTTAAATGTAAAGCAAGGAAAATAAAGAAAGTACTTACTTCTCTATGTCTATGAAAGACAGGAAGATACTATTTAAAAATAAAAGCAGACACCATTAAGTCACACATATGATTGTTACACCAGAATAGCTGCACGTCTTTATACCGATGGTTTATTCTGGTCTCTGGGAATATCAGTGAAATACCCTAAAATTTAGTATTTCCGTAAATGGTAAGCAGTGCAAACCCCAAATACTTTATCTAGAGTTGTACAGCTGGATTATTTGGGGTTTATGAACAGTAGAAGATAAAGAACACATGGCCAGTCCTGAAATATTTCCAATTAACTTGGCAGTCTCCAGGCCTATGGAACCCCAATGGCTGGGGGTTCTCTACATATGGATAATGCAGTTACAGAAACTGCACTATTCATGAAAACATCCATCAAAAAGATAAACCAGATATAGCTTTGAGCCTGTACTGGGTGAATAATTTTACTAGTCCAGAGCAGTATCTATCACAAGTAAAAAGCATCATTTTAATAACTATTTAAATTGGCTGGATTTCAAAATGCTTACAAAAACATACAATTCCATAAATGTATTAGTAACTACATCAGTGCAGTAGTACATTTAAAGGCCAAAAATGATTGTACGATTTTCCAGTAAACATTTAGCAGGGAGACAGCACAGAAGAGCTAAGTTCAATTAGAAAAGAAGCATGTCCTCTCACCTGCTACTTCCTGAAGAAGCCTCATCTTTACCCCTTGAGTAACAGCCCCACACTGGAGGCCAGGCAGATTACTTAACCTTTAGCCTTCTTTCAACCACAGATTAATTGTACACACATGCATAACAAATATAAGATTTTACTGCTTTGTAAATGACAGCATTAACTCCCTGAATGAAATCTGACCTATGGCAACATGGCACAGCATCACCCTGGGACAGCTGAGCCAAAGCAGCTCACGGTCCAGCCCCATTACTCAGAGCACTGGGTGACGTAAAGGAGACAGGACAACCACGCCTGCAAGGGCCAACCTGCCTGGGATAGCAACAGGGCTCCAACAATCACCCAACAGCCCAAAGGGAGCTGCTGTGACCAGGTTAACTCAAGGTCAGAGGGTAGGGAACAACAACTTGATTACATGAGTAAATATTTACCTGCGCGACAGTAAATGTGTGCCACACACCAAGAGAACTGGTAGTATGAAAAAAATGCTGGTATGAGCCAAAGAGGAGGAAGAGATGTGAAAAAAGACTAACTCACGGACTAGATCAAAGGTAGGTCCCGCTTATGGGAAAGGAGGTTTCCTTTCCTTTAGCCCCCCTTTCTGAGAGAGCACAAATAATGGAGAATTAACAGCATATATGATGAACACATTTTCAGTTATAAAGCACTTGACATCTCATTTCCCTTCCAAAATACTGACAGCAAGCCATGACCTCTGTGCTGAGCACAGCACTGCAGGCAGCAAGCACCAGAGCTGTGGCACACAAGGCAGATGGGAGCAGTGAGCCACAGCCCAGCTCCCACAGCCCAGCTCCCAAACAAGCACCACACGCTTAAAGGACATTTCAAATGACCCGGAGAACTACCTGGTTAATTTTTCTCCAGTCTTCACAGAGCTCAAAAAGCAGATTAACACGTAACTAGGATACACCTGAATTTCAGATTTTTGGTTATAAAACAAATTTCCCAGTATTACAGAGCAAAATGTTTCATAATTGAACAAGCCATTACTATTGTTTTATATCTTTTACTTTGAAGAGTATCTTCCATTTTGATTATAAAGAATGGACAAGAACACACACTGTCCAGGATTTAAAAATCTTTATTACCTCCTTTGATTTTTTGTTTCCTCTCAAAAAACATTGAAGGTTTTAAATTTCAGCCTAAGTACTGAAAAAAATGAGAAATTCTGTTCAGACATAATTAATTACATTTATAACTTCCAGAGACAACTGTCTAACTTTCTTAGAAATTTGTATTTCCAATTGTGCTACAAAATTGTTAAAGAGCATTCTCCACATAGTAGCAAACTCAGTATTATAAGAGACAAAAGAGTGTAAGAACAGTAGGTAGTCCCTTAACCCAAATGGGTACCTTTACCACAAACAGTAACCAACACTGAGTATGTATCATGCTGCCCAAGCACTGAAATTACACCATTGATATGTGACAGGCTACAAAAGCACACTACTGAATCAAACAGCCACAATGACAAAATTACTGAGGCACACCATATTTTATACAAGTCTAATCACTAATAAAATCCTGTCATAAAAACAAGAACAACTTTTGCATCCTTCTCCCCTTTTAGTACCAGGCAGCAATTTCTGTGCTTTATGTATGGTGAGTTTTTCTGTTCCACTGCTAGCCACAGAGCTCATCCTGCCATCAGCACAGAATTCTTCTCCAAAGGAGGCTGAAAAGTTACACTGAGGAAAGGATCATCATAATAAAAGGGATAATGAAAAAGATGCCTAAATATCGAGATATGGGCATGAAGAAATGTTTGTTCTTTTCTAATAATGGCTACTGCTCAGACCCCTTCACTCCAGTCATTTCTACAGAGTGGACAGGAAGAGGGCACGAATTCAGGGTGTCTACTCAGAGCTGTGCCCTCAAAGATCTGATGACTGGTCCATAAGATACTGAAGACCTTTCTCTATCAAACCAGCAAACCACCTGGGCTAAACAGTCACAACCAGAGTCACCTTCCTGAAGTCTTGGCTTGCCAAGGAAACAAATACTTCCTGATGAATCTCTGCACGGAGATGTGGACACTGGTGGTGTGAATGTTTGGATTCATCAGCTGGTCTCCTTTGTAAATAGCAAGGATGACAGGGAACAGCACTACCACACCCAGGCTCAATCCCCTGAATGTCAGGATTTAGCCCTCCTCACACTTAAACTAGTGAATGCAGGCTGCCTTTGTAATCCTGCAAGCACAATATGTTACTTTCTGTATGACACAGGAAAAACCACTCCACAGGCTGAGCATATTATTTCTTGTCAGAGCAGGAGCCTCACATAAATGAGGTCTTTCAAAAAGATGGAGGTGTGGGACTAAAGGCCAACAAGAAGGAATGGTACATAACAACCTTCAGCTACAGCATCAAGAACATAGGCACGTGCTACAGGACACAGCTACACACAAAGGGATGAGCTGGTCTGCTCCTCATTAGGGGTCTAAGCAAAAAGAGATGACACAAAAGAGCAAGGATTTTAAGATCAAACCACATCTCCAGAAACTAATAATGAGGCCAAGATAAAGGAGGCAGTACCAAGTCTCATCAGAGACTCTTCAGAATGCACCTATCCCTCTTCTCCTGACAGAAGTCTCTTTCAGAGAAAGAAGAAAAGCAGCAGCAAATGAAAATCCTTCCAACCTTCACAAAAGCCCGCATAACAGACTGTAACATTTTTCTCTCCAGCAGGAGAGAAAAAGCATCAGAGGAAAGTACTGTGGTACAGTGCAAGCCACCTGGAACGTAACACATGGTGGCAATGGGGTAGAAGATGCTAATTATCAAAGAAAATCAGAACTAAGATGGCAATTTCATTAAGACCCTTAGAAGTAGTAGTGCCAAATCTAGGTGAAACTGAATGTAGAGGAGCTGCCCACACTCTGCTTAAAAATATAGGTGAACATGAAAAGATTGTGAGTAACTCCTATATGGGACTCTGTGGATGCCAAGAATGGCACATAATAGTTAAATACTGCTGGGAGAGGGTCTAAGGAAGGTGTTCATCTAAACCTCTGCCACACAACTCAGTAGGTGGGATGCAGCTGCACATAGGCAGAACTTTGAGGTCAGTTCCTGTAAAGCCATAAAATCAAGAGTGCCAGTTGAGAAGTCAATGACTGTGGACAGGTACAGATCCTGAAGTAGCAAGACATCCATCTACAGGAAACTGCACTAACACAGGAACTTTTCACATCTTACTGTGGGCTAAAGAAGAGGCAAGAAAGCCAAAATATATTCTCTACTGACATCCATGAAGACACAAAGTTCTTCAGCCTCAGTAAGAGACATTCGGCTCTGTAAAGATTTGCATGGACGAGCGGAGACAGAACTACTCGTGCAGTAGTGAAGGCACTGTGGTGGTCCCAAGAGCAGAACACTGTACAGCTGTGAGCTGCTTATTAAAAGAATGCAATGTCCTACAGTTCCAAATCAAATTATTTTAAATATCATTATCAGCTGCCAGTGGCATAAGTCAACCGACCAACAGGACACACACCTGTTCAAAGGTACATAACTTACCGTTTATCAGACTACAAACCCCCCAAATAATTTCTATTTCAGTTTCAACACCTGTAAATTCCCCTTTCTCCCACTTTCAAATACAGTTTATCAACTGGAACATCACAACTGTACCTTTTCTGCCTTTTTGTCAGAGATGTCTTGTTTTTCTAGAACTGCCATGCTCTCCTTCAGGTTTTTCACTATGTCTGCAGGAGACTTGTGGGACTTGCCAAAGGGGAATGGCATGATTGCAAACCACAAGGTCTTCCTTCTATGGCTCCTGCTTCACCTGGAAAAGGAGAAAGAAAGTATGTCAAAAATAGAAACTTGACCTCTGTATAACAACACACACAGAAAGATCAAGAGAGAGCAGGAAAGGTATTCATACGTGGAATAATGATCCTTGACAGGTGAACTAGAGCTTGCCATTACAAACTTAAATTCTTGTATTTCTAATTCTTTTAAAACACAAGATACAGAATCCAAGAACTCACATTAAGATCATCATCTTATGCTTCAGGAGCAAATTAAAGAGTACATTAATTACATCCAAAGCCACATACTTCACACATGCCCCATATGGGCAAGACTTACAAGGATCAATTATTCCAATGAATGCTGTCAAGCAAAATGCTGTCTTACATGAGGTGTTTGACACACAGGTCCTCGTGTCTCAGGGGCTCTGCAATGACTGTCCAGGTACATGCTTTTACCCAGATTCATTCCATAATGAATTTGCAAATGCAAAGCAGACCCCAAAGTCTGCACCTTAGTGCAGGACCTACAAACACGAAGCAAGTGAGGCTACAGACAGCAGCCTATTCCTGTCGAAACACCTGGCATGTCCTGGCATTTTCGTATCAGTATTAATACTGAAATACAGTCTCACCCTCACACATTTATGGGAAATAAAATTTGTCACCTAGCAGGGATATATACAGCACTTGAAAACATTAAAACTGACACCTGATGTGTATCTTTCTCAAAAAGATAAAACATATCTTACAGGAGAAATTTTCCTTCCCTAAAAATATCTGGCTCTTGAATCCAAATACATATATTCTTCTGTATATTTACATGTATTTACTTTTACACACACACAGATTTATATACTCTCTTCTGTGTACAAAATACAAAAGTACTACTGGAATGAATGAGTGTACTGAAGCTTTTGTTACTAAACACATACACCCACATTTAAACAACAATAAAACCTTCTTACAAGTGAATTCCATAAAGCATACTTCTACAACTCTAATCTAGACAGTAAAGAACAGGAAATCCTCCATTAAAAATGCTGACAGTGCTACTTCTGCTAGACACGAAAGACAGCTGAAGCTGGCAGAGCACAGCAGAGTCTGCATTGTCATTCCTAAGAAGGGGTATTACCCTGAAAGTTGAATTTCTATCTCCCTGCAATGCCTGTCTAGTTATTAACAAGTCAACTATAACCAGTAAATGTTAGTTTCTTATCTGACACGATGTACTCTGCTCCTTGATTAAAATACCAGCTCATCCACCAGGAACTCCAAAACATTACTCCTGATCTTATTCAACAGAGTTTTAATCAGGGATTAAAAATCCCAATGTAATGCTATTTTTGAGTTATTTTTATTTTTAAAACAAACAAGCTTGGCTGGCCTAAAGGCAACAATTTAAACGGTAAGAACAGAAGAACTTGGATCTTGAGCCAAGTAAATTTCCATAAATAGAGATTTCAGGTAACGAGTTACAGAAATCATACATTCACTGTTCCAAGCCTGCAACTGACTTAACCCATCTGACAAAAAGCATAATGTAGGTAGTTTTTAATTAGATTGCTTTCAGATAGAAGTATCAGCAGGAAAGTTGAAACAAGACCTTCCACCAGCCATTTCCACTCTTTAACAGATCACAAGGACTTTCTGTTGCATTTATTTTGTAGTATGTGTCATTACAGTAATCGCTCATTCACAATCTGCGCCAAGAAGGGGCTGAAATTACAAATGCAGGAGATAAAAAGAGATCAAAAAGTGCCAACAGGTCATTCCTTAGACAAGCGAATTTTATGCCTCAAACTTTATCACATCTAGTGGAACAGAAACCTACAACTAAGAAAAGCACCACAACTTACTGTTATTTAATGAAAATACAGTGGCATTTAAAACAATATTTAAGGAAAATTATGGTATTTTGACACAGGATTTTTTTTTCCTAGAAAGAGACTGTGAAAATAAGCACAATTTCCCCACAACATACATGACATACCTTGAGCATCACAGCAACATTTTAAATGTTCTCTTTCTCTCTCCCTTTGATTACTACTTCTGCCAAATTATGATGAGCCCTAAAAATAAATCTGGATTCTTTCATGTTTGCATATCATCACTGATAACAATAGTATTTAACAACTACTCTGCCTATTCATTCTGGAAGATGGCTATACCAGAGAAGGACTGGCTCAAGAAATTGCCAACCTTAATTCCTTGGATTATGCATTAAAATAGAACCAAATCCACTAGGAATCAAAACAGGCGAGAGAACAAAAACATTTGGAACCACGAAACCTGGTATGACAGCAATATACAAAGAAAATAAATCAAACTAAAGAAAACAGCTCTGGACACTCATTTTCTGGATCAGAACTATGCTACTCCTAAAGCCTACAAGACTACAAGGACAACACATAACCTATGAAAACATACAATAATGATAACTGTCCTCATGTGTGCCCAGTGTCTAGGTTTGCAAAACATGATTTGCCTCTAGACAGTGCTCAATTTTTTCTTTAAATTAACAACAGTCTATAGCTTTGATTTATTCATGAAACCTTCCAGGTTCTGCGTAAATCACATACACATGCATGCATACTTCAAGGCATACACAAGCTCCACTCTATGTACTAGCGTATTTAGTAGAAAATAATCAATTAATAACAGCTCACTAGCATACATTTATATGAAACATTTTCTCCCAATCCAGGTAAGCTCCTGTATGAATCTCTCATAAGCAATTTCGAAAAAATCAGGAACAACTGCCAGCACCACTAAGAAGGAAATCTACATCCTTGATTACTGAAGGTGACATTTTGCTTCAAGGTCTTTCTTTTATTACATAAAATGGAATAAATGCACTGTTTATGCCATTTCAATTTTATTACTGGAAGGAATGCAGTGGCACTGCTGGGAACATCGTCTGGGGCCTCAAGACTGAAGATCCCACAAACCCTGAAGCAAAATTCTGTTACTGAAAAACCTGTGCCACATCCTGCCCAAAAAAAAAAAAAAAGAAAAAAAAAGCAGGAGCAGTCCTTTGTCTCTCAAAGCTGTACTTCATGCAGGAGAACATAGACAGGCTGTTCCTTTTTCAGCCCAGCAAAACTACCCCCAGCAGCACTCTGTGCACAATAGACAATGACAACATCTGTGTGGGATCGGAAAGAGCTGCCGCCACCCACATCTGCAACACAAGAAAAAAAGGGAACAACATCAAATGACATTTTCTGTAAATAAGAATAGGCCTTACATCATGTCAAATGATAACTGATTCACAATACTAGCACCTGGTTGCCTTACAAATTCAGGATAAAACGATGATTGTGGCTAAACAAAGGATCATAGGATTCCTGAAGAGTTAAATTGCAACAAGTACATGGACAGCTCTGTGCTCTGCTGAGCTGCTTTGCTTTATCTTCCCTTCCCAGAAACCTCACTTTCATCTACTTGTTAAAAGAGACCATGGACAATACTATACAGACCTCAGGCTTTCTCAGGCATGTATTTTATTTCACCAATATTCCAGTATGCCAAAGGTAACAAAATTTAAGGTCCTCAAAGCATTGGGGTCACAGCCACAATTAGAAATCTGAAGGGATGTTATCAATCCCAATGGACCATCAAACAACAATATGGCACAAAGCCAAATACCAAGAGATTTAAGCTCCACTGACACACTCAGGCACACTGGGACATTTGGGCTTTTGTGATAACAGAGATAGTAGCCCCACTGTTTCAGATAGTATATAACTTCCAGCTCTGTCAATGCACCAGGCATCCATGCAGTTTGCTTTATCTATAAGGCTTTGTATTTTTTTATTCACTGGATTGACCACACAATCAGTAATGTCCAATCTAAATCTAATGCATTCTATATATAAGATTTTTAAGTGTCTGCTGAGTTTAAAAAAACCAGCATCTCTCTGTGAGGACAACCCTCCAGCAGCAAAAAAAAGGTCACAGGAACAAATACAGAAGCATGATAAACAAATTCCTTTCCTTTAATTAATTTAATTTCTCTAAAGAATAGATACACTAGCCTGGACTATGGTCTCTCATATAGCTGAGCTTTTTTTATTTGAAGGGTCAGAAAATATGCTACCTCTGTAACAGAAGTGTGTGCCACAGTTTAAAACCTGATGACTTAATAGAAGAAGTGGTTTTTTCTGTTGTAGGAAGTATGTTTTGGTTACTGTGAGATGCCTGAATTACTATTTTCAGAACAATATTGGTACAAGAAGTAGTACAATTACACTCCTGACTGCACACACATGTGTAGAGTTACTCCACAGACAAATAAATTACTGGCACCAAAGTCTCACCAGCACAGACTTTTAAAGGGAAGAAGGGAAAGGGATTAAATTGACCAGAAAGGCATATTAGCAGGGACACATAGGCAACTCCATAAGCAAGGACACAAAGGCAACTCAAGCCTTTCTACTTTAGACATACCATGAATTTATCACAACAAAAAGTTTAAACTTTTTTTTCTCTCTGCACAGAAGTATAATCCATAAATAAAGCATCATTTAAGTATTCACACATATTCCAGCTCCAGAGAGGAAACCACCACCCTTCCCCCATGCAAAATGTTACTTAACTAATGTACAAAAACCCTACATTCCCAATTTTGTGAAACAAACAGGTGCAATAAACTCAATCCTTATTCTATTATGGCCCTTACCATTTAATTGCACTATATTAAGCCCTCAGCTGCATCTTGCTGCCTTGTTTACACACCAAGAGTTTTAGGTGACTACTTTTGCAAGCTCCTAATGAGGAAAAGAGGAGGAAAAAACCCTTCAGCTATTTCCTGGCTGCAACTGCACATGTTAAAAAAATCCAAGCCTAGTGAGAAAGCCCATGTAACATCCATTTAATGTGCACATAAGACAAAAACTGCTACAGATCAAACAAAACCAACATAATTTTAGTAAGGCCAAATAATTACCAGTAAGGTTCCCCATGGCAGATGAGCCAACCCTGGAGCTGGCTACTGCTGATGGGGAGGTCCCATTCCCCCTCTGCTCCCAGCACCACACTCCTTCCCTCTGTTTTATGCCAGGGCCAGCTGACCCATCCATGAGCTGAGCCACTCACAAAGCTACCAGAAAACTGACACATAAAAGGAAAATAAACAATAAGTAGCGTAGGGAACGTAGAAAAATTATCCCTTTGAGTAGCAAGTAGTTGCCAATCAGCTCCCTCATCTCCTGACCTCACCGTAAGAGCACAACATGGTAAGGCTGGAGCCGAACCAACAGCAGGACTGGAGGGGCAAAGTCACCTTCCATCAGTTATTTTGAGAAGCCTGGTAGTTGTCCGAGTGCCCAGTGTGCTGACTGAACCAACCAAAACGGCAGAAGACAAAGCCAACAAACATGAGAGACAATAAAAAAAAAAATAAAAATTCTGAAAGGTTCCTAAGACAAACCAGTGCAAGGTACCCTGAGTTGTGAGCCAGACCCAGCCCAAGGAAGAGAGGAGGAGAGTGCTGAGGCAGTCAGGAGGGAAGGGCACAGCAGCTTCTCCTCCTCCAGGTAGAGGGAAGTTGCCAACCTCTATCCTGAAACCGTATCATGTGTCAATTACCTTCCACAGTGCTAATGACACATAGGAGAATGGCTTAAGCAAATACACTTAAATAAACTAATGAGTCTACAAAGGCAAAATACCTAGTTTCACAATAAACACTTGGGGCTACACTGTATGTGGATTTTTAATTGACAATTTATCAGTCTATTACTGACAACATGCTGCATCTTGCTAAAAAGGGGCATGTTGTTATTAAAAAAAAGTAACACAGTGAGCTCATGTTTGTCTTGACAGACCTGATTTCCCTCAAAACCCCCTCTTTTGTTGTATGCCTCTTGGATTAACTGGGATCATTAAGCCAGTATTGAAAACAACAACATAAATCAGTTTTCTTCAGGTGTAATAGCTACAAGCAGCTGTTAGCTCGGCTAGAATTCAACACTGTGAAGTCTGGTTAGAATGATAAAACCAGAAACAGATCGAGAAATTATGCATTTTTAAAAGCACTGTCTCACTCTCAGACATGCCCAGCATCCCAAAGGAAGACTGACAGCCATGCCTTTGATCCAAGAACCATTTTTTATGCAAGCTACCATGCTCCTTGGGGAAAAAAAAAAAATTGAGTACTTCAAAGCCAGAAGCAGGCACCTTATTAGCTATTCAACCCTCTTGTACAAGATTATGAAATTTCACCAGTTATCAGAGTATTTAGGCAGACTTAAGTTCCTGCCTGTACTTTCTGTAAGTGTGGTTTGTGAGCAGAGCAGCCCTGCCCCAGACACGTGCAATAGCAGCAGCACGGCAGGACAGCAGCCAGGTGCCACTGTGAGGCATCTGGAATATTGCTGCCAGCTCATCACTGCAAATTCCTGGCTACAGCACATCTTCCTGAAAGGCCTTACGACTTCTAATTGCACAAGTGTAGTTGACCGAGGGCAGCATCCATCATTTCCTTCAGTGCATTATTTAAATTGAGTACTCGCATTCCTCATTAAAACATTCCTGCACATTTTTCATGTGCTGTGTTCTACTACATCTTTCAGTATCCTCGTTCTGGATATATGGTTTCTCACTAGATTAAAAAACTTTCAAGAGCTTCAGTATTGTACAAAAGCAATTCTTTACTTTTCTTTTTGATACGTCTAACGAATTGAAACATGACAGCCTCTCATCCAAAATACATGTCTAAGTAGCACAGTTTATTAATACAAGCTCACCTGCAAAACTTTCCTATCACAAAGGAAATGAGACTGATAAAGAGCAGGAGCCACACCTCAATGTATTTCAGGGCTCCAGCATGAACTGTTCAGTATAACCAAGGCTTTCCATGGCAAAGCACGCTATTACCAGAACGCCTGTGGTTTTAAATGGTATTTACTGGCACTACCAGCTGGCAAAATTTAAGAGTATAATCCAGGTCTAAGGCATTTTGCTATCTTCTAAATACTTCCACACACCTTTTCAGTATTTCTTTCAACATCACTTTAAAATGTGGATAAAAGAATTACACTAAGTGCCTCTCAGGTAAGAAGTAAAACTACTGACAAACTAAACAGCTAAAGCAATCAATGATCTGTTTGGATCTGTTGTGATAATTTTGTGAGGAACATAATTCATACATACAAGTTTTCCTGAAGGACAAGCATGTTCATCTCACACTTGGCATGTCCCACCCACCACTGAACACCAGCATCTTTCTTAAAATTCACTATTAACTTGTTCTATCAAGTCTGCAGCACACAAAAGCTTTAATGTGATTCAAAAGCAGTTTCACAACTCTGCATCACAGAATTATTTGTGGTGTGACCCACTTAAAGATTAAAATGGAAAAAAATCCCCTCTTTAAAAATGGCAACTTAATTCAGGGAAAAATGAAAATCATGAAGAAAAAAATTCCCTCCTGTAACACAGAAGAACAGTGAAGTGAACAAAAAAAAATTAATTCAATGGATTCAGAAAAAAAAAGGGTAAAATTGGAAAATAAATTTCTACATAAAAATGAAATTAATAATGTGACGTAGCTTCTTACTTTCTGAAAATTTCAAAGCAATTCAATCCCTGGCAGTTCATAGCCCTGCTTGTTTCTTTAGCACCAAATGCCAGCTGACTCCTTTCATTAAGCAGGCTTCTCTCTTGCCATTCAATTAATTTACTAATCCTTCTGCCTCTTCAAGAGCCTACTTCTCCAGCAGACACCTGCACCACGCTGGACAAAGAGAAGGGCAGCTACTGCCATTAGGCTCCACTGGCTCACTGCAGCCCCCTAAAACTCCATTATACTTTGTGACTTGTACATTATTATATTCATTGCAGTTTAACACACAGCTACACAGAAACATTAAGCAGAAACTACTTTTAAATAGTACTGCTGCTTTTAAGGGGCTTCAGAGATCCAGCATAAGCAGAAAGCTTGTTAATACTAATGCTTAGAATCTGAGATCCCAGCCTGTCTCCATGTTGAAGGAAATCTTATGACTCAGCTTCTTTCCCTGGTGTACTGTTTAGAGTTACCCCACCCATGCATTTCCCCACAAACCTTACTGCTATATTGCAATATAGTATACAGACAGGCATGTAAATGTCTCACCCATTCCTTGGTATGTATATTTAAAAATTAATTAAAAAAATAATCCTACATTTCACCACAAAAAGCAACTACTATCTCTAGCACACTGTGCACAAAAAACCAAAGAACCTACCTGAAGCTGCAAGAAAAGTTGTTAGACAATATGCCCAGTTCTGCCCAGGTAGAAGCTGAAATAATTTTCTCATAACCTGGTATTACAGTCAATCCCCTGTTGGCTCAGTTGCCTGTACTGCATCATCACAAACCCCAGAATATTTGTTACATGACAAAAAATGCTGCAATTCTGTATGTGCCAATCTATCCACCCTTGGAAGCAAAAATGCAAAGCAAGAATCTTTGTAACTATTTCTAGTCCTTTGTATATATTATTCCCATTCCTTTCCAGAGGTTCTCTTTGTACCAGATTTCTGATACACATCTAAGGGTCAATTTTGAGAGTGAAGTAGTGGCAAAAGTGGAGGCAGAAGGACACTGCAGTTTCATTTCTGATTTATTTCACCTCATGAAATATGGCCTAGAGTTCACACGTTCCAGTAACTCAAATCAGCTGTCTGAGCGTGAGAAATCACCCAGGTGAAGGACAGGAAACCCCACCAGCACCACAACACCAGCATTTAGCCTGAACCAGAAAGCTGGTGCAATGGGCAGGGGGTAAACAGATCACTTCAAACACGAGTTGGTTACGTAAGGAAGGAGGATGAGAATCCCAAGTACCAGCACAAGGGAAGTGCATGTGCGCTTTCGGAGCGTTTTGTTTTGAACAGAAGTTGAGAACAATTAAACTGTAAGAATGGGTCTGGGACTGCTCCAGCCACAATCCTCTAAGGCACACTTTTCTTTAGAGAATATTCGCTCAAACAAAACCCTACACTTAGTAAAGCCATTCTCTAGTAGCACAAATAACAAAGCTAGGAAAAAAAATTAAAATTAATAAAGTATTTACCCAAATAAAATTGCAATAAGAAGTGTGTCATTTTTAAAACTAACTTTAAAGAAATTCAACAATATTTCTTCCATAGTTTCTTTACTTTCTTTGGAGACAATATTCTGTGGCCTGCTAGAAACTTCTCATGCTCAACCTAAGTTTAGCAAAGTTCAACACAACACAGCTCTTCATCTAATCTACCTTAAGATCAACAGATTTTTAACAAACATAACCTATAAAAGAATAAGATCACTTAAAGAATGACAACATTAAAGCATTATGATCAGTAAAACAGTGACCTTGACATAGCTCAGGAACATCCTAAAAACACTGACTTAGGAACTGGAAGACATACCAAGGAGTCTCCCTCTTCCCATAGTGATTACTACTGGCCCCTGCCATAGGCAGCATGGAATGAACTCCAGCCATCTCTGCTTCGACACAATCTACGTGCGAAGGCTTCCCTTCCAAAATAATCCATTTGGGAGTTCACAATTAAAGACTCTTTATGTCGGACTACTGTGGAGCTCGCCTCAGTTCCATCAGCGTTACAAACCAGCTGGGATGACATGCAATCAAGCATAGCTTAACTACTCTGGGTTCACTTTTGTGAAACAGCTTGGCAGAACTAGGGCTGAAACTGAAACCAAACAGGCACAGCGAGCTGCACTGCAAAGAGCTGGTCACAGTCCGCAGAGGTGACTGAGACCACAGCTGACTCCTCAATTCTGCCATTGTTACCTCTACTGTGAGATCTCAGGAATGTTACACAAAGATTAAAACGCAAATCATTGGGAGATCAATTCTCATGAATCCAAGCTGATTCTCGCTACATGAAACCAAGACAATTTGGTGCATAAGCCAATGATCCATATCTCCTCTACAAAAGGGAGTTCCTGACAAATAACCTACGGGAGTTACGTACTGAGTCACAGAGAAAGCAGGAGAGGGCAATCAATAAATGACTGAGAATCATGACACCGCTATTATTGGGAATCTTTTCCCTCCAGTTCATAACATCCTCATTCAGTAAAGGAAAAGAGGTGCTCAGGGCTTTTTCCCTTCAATTATGTCTTACCTAGTACTAGGAGCTGAAGTACACGCAATGTCTGAGCTGGTCCACAGGTCATTATCCATCTGACAAATTTGCTTTCTGTCACACTTTTTTTGCCATGGTCCCTGGCACTTAAAACACAGTTTTGATGACAATACAAAGGGTTTACTGACACAGCTCTGCTGGCAAATCCTACCAGTTCAGATACAGCTTAGATTAGTAAAAACCACAACGTCTGACATGGTAACTGCAACTGTGCTAGGGCTTTACTGGTTAAGTACTTTTATAAAGAGTGCTCTTTCCTTCACACTGCCAGCCAGCATCAGTACACCATCAATCAAGTGTCCAATTTTCCCAAGTTAGCTGTGTGGAAGTGCCTTTCAGTACGGAACTCACACAGCTCATCCTCAGACATAACTCCCTGCTTCCTCTCAAGTACGCTGTACCAAGGACAATGTGGTAAATGGGAACACATCACAAAGAACAACAAAATCAGAGGCTAGACAGGAGAAATTTTTCCCCTAACTACTCAAGACCAAGAATTAATTTCATGGGCATCACTTGAAAGACAAAAGAAAAACAACTCAATGCATTACAAGCCACAGCACATCTGTGATACTCAGACACACATCTATTTCATTGCTCCAAAGCCATCAGAGTGTTTGCAAGAAATAAACTCATGAGAAGCAGCTGGCTGAAATCCAGCCTGATATCCAGGGTTCAAGAAAGAGACAGCACTTTGATAATGTATTATCCCCCACAAGAAGTGGTGTTCCTCAGGGGTCACAACTGGACTGGCACTGTTCAGATGTGTGTCAGCAACATGGACAGTGGGATTGAGCACACCCTCAGCAAGGGCTGCTGATCCCATCAAGCTGTGTGGTGCAGCCGGCACACTGGAGGGAAGGGATGCCATCCACAGGGGTCTGGACAGGCTTGAGACATGGGCTCATGCAAACCTTATGAAGCTCAACAAGGCCAACTGCAAGGTCCTGCCTGTGGGACAGGGCAACCCCGAGCACAAACACAGTGTGGGCAGAGAATGGACTGAGCGCATCCCTGCCCAGAAGGACTTGGGGGTGATGATTGATGAGAAGTTCAACATGACACAGCAATGTGCACTGTAGCCCTTTCATGGGTCACCCATGTCCTGGTGGTCCTCCGTGGCCCAGCAGGGCGAGGGAGGGAATTCTGCCCCTCTACTCCACCCTGGTGAGACCCCACCTGCAGTGCTGCACCCAGCTCTGGGGCACCCAGCATATGAGAAACATGGACCTGCTGAACCGAGCCCAGAGGAGGCCATAAAGATGATCAGAGGGCTGGAGCACCTCTGCAGTGGAGAGAGGCTGAGAGAGCTGGGGTTCTTCAGCCTGGAGAAGAGAAGGCTCGGAAACCTTAAAGTACCCTCCAGTCCCCAAAGGGGCTACAAGAGAGCTGCAGAAGGGCTTCTGACAAGGAAGAATGGCTTCAAACTGAAAGCAGTCAGGGTTGGATTAGGTATTAGGAATTAATTCTTCCCTGTGAGGGTGGCGAGGCCCTGACACAGATTGCCCAGAGAAGCTGTGGATGCCCCACCCCTGGAAATGTCCAAGGCCGGGCTGGATGGGGCTCTGAGCCATCTGGTCTGGTGAAAGCTGTCCCTGCCCATGGCAGGGGGGCTGGAGCTGGACAGTCTTTAAGGTCCTTTCCCAGTCCAAACCATTCAATTATTCTATGATAAAATTATCTCCCTTTTCAACTAAACAACAAACCATTACTGAATTGGTGACCAGATTTTGTGCCAAGATAATAAACAAGCAAGCAAAAAAACTAGACCTTAAAGGATAATTCACTCTGTCCTCCCAAGAAAAGAACCAGCCATTGAAATGCAGGAATTTCACATAAATAATTTCAACATCACAATATACCTCAAGTGGCTGTAGAAAAGTGTACTTTGCTCAGTTCCCCTACATCACCTCTTTCTTCTGCCAGTTTAAATGTTTGGTCTAAATCTTCAAAGTCACTAATGGCTTCAATTCCTGATACATAAACCACACCACATCTCAACTGCCAAGATAGGTGTGTTCCTTTGGGGCAAGGCAGATCACAGAAAGATATATTTAAGGGCAGAGATGATGCATCCCGGGATTAAAAGAACTATCCAAGTCACAAACCTTCAGGAGAGATGAGGTGAGAGTCGTAACATTTAACACTGGGCCATTTTGTAGATTTTGTAGATTCCTTCTGTAGATTTTGAGGCAGAGGGAGAAGAGTTTCAGCTAACCCACGAACTCCACTTCATGTTATGAAATGCTCTGCAGCACAGGAATCAAAAAGGGGGAATGATCTAGATTGCTCCCAAAATGTGCTCAAGCTCTTGCCATGGCAACCTAATTAAGAGTCCTTCTGATGACTCACAAGACACCAGTCCAAAGATCTATGTTACAGCAGGATATTCAGCATACACACTCTGAAAAGCCAGCTATTCCTGAAAAACCCAGGTTAAAATCCTCTTCCCTCCTGACACCACCTGGGAGTTTCAATTACTCAAAGTTATTGTGTATTAATGACAACAGAAGATAAACAATGTGTCAGATGTCTGTGATAATCTACCAGCTATGCTGATATATACTACTTTTCATCTGTCTTTCTCTTTTTGGGAACACTTGAGTTCTCTTTCCAGGTAGACCACATTACGCTAAGCAAACTTCCCTGCTTCCATCAGAGTAACAAATACGAGAAAATCACAACCTTGGAACAGGCAGGTTGAAAGTCTTCATTAAAAGTTTAACATTTAAATTTATTCCAGCCAAAACTCACAACGTAATACCTTACAGTTCCCGCTTGCTGTTGACCAAAAGTTTCAAAAAACATGTTTGCATTTAAAGAAAAAGGAGGCTGGAGGGGATACCACAGCAGAAAGACACCCTTCCAAAAGAAAGACTTCCCAACTGATTTGACTTCAAAGCAACTCGCAACAGCTGCTGTAGATAGCGCTCTCCAAGGCAGAAGAGCCCTGAGGGTTCACAAATGTAACTGAAACCAGCACTGTTGATATGTCCTGTACAGGAGTCAGCACCTCTCCTGAAACACACGGACAGGCCCACAAATGAAAAACTGGCAGAGAGCTACCTGTCTACAAGTGAAAAAACAAGGTTTGGAACAAGAAGTGACTAATGCGACTAGTATTAGGTCAACTAACATGGTGGCAAGCACTTCTGAGGGACAGTTCCCTTAATTAATCTGCTAAGAAGAGCTGGACTGGAAAAGGGAACTATCAAATTGTTCCACAATACTAAAATAAGAGCTCCTGATTTTCCTCTAACGTAATTACTGTGCAATGCTAGCAAGAGAAACTCGAACACTACAAAAGAAGTTTCCGTCTCTACAAGTTTACCCAAGGAATGATCACACATCATACCTGAAATGACTGAAAAAACCATTCTGAAGGACAGTAGTTCTTCTAAGGGGCTGATACGAAGCTCAGGTGGAAATACTTGCATTTTAGCTGATACCTATACTTCTAACATTGTGCATTTTTACCTATTTCAGCTATGTCAGTATCCTGTCAGTATCCTTAGGGCTATGTGGACAAACAAAACAAAAACCACACAACCCTTAAAATTATTAATTGGTGCACCAGCTTAACATAATTTTATTTAATTAGGGATTACAAAAAATTACTTAAATAGGAGTTTACAACAGTACAATGTCATCACTTTCTATATCACTAAGAGGCTTCAATCAAACAAGAGCTCTTAAATCAAACAATCAAACAGTCAAGAAATCAAAATTCACATCCTCAGTAAACTCCAGTTATTAAAAAACTTTGATTTTTAAAAAAACCCTCTTTTCTATGCTGAAAGATTTCTTCTAATTACAACGGTGAGCCAAAAGAAACCATAATTCTCCCAAAAAAGTCTATACTGCAGTTCCATTTTTAACACTAAAACTAATCAACGTATTAGGGAAATGCTAAATTTAAGAAAGTAACGTTATACTTTCAAGAGTCTAGTTTAAAACTACAGGCTAAAGGTTTGACTGCAGTGAAAATGTACTACTGGTTATGAACTCTATAAGATAACAAAAGAATCACAGAATGGTTTGGGTTGGAAAGGACTAGACCAGGTTGCTCAGAGCCCCATCCAATGTGGCCCTGAGCACTACCAGGGACGGGGCACTCACAGCTGAACATCCCCAGCTCTCCCAGCCTGTCTGTACCGCAGAGGTGCTCCACCCTCTGACCATCTTGTGGCCTCCTCTGGACCCTCTAGGAGGTCCACATCCCTCTTACACTGGGGACCCCAGAGCTGGGTGCAGCACTGCAGGTGAGGTCTCACGAGAGCAGAGCAGAGGGGCAGAATCCCCTCCCTCGCCCTGCTGCCCTCACTGCTTGTGATGCAGCCCATAAACTGCAACGTAACCTTTACACTCCCTGAAAGTTACAAAAATAAAAGGCAGTCAGTGACAGTTTTGGAATCTGACCAACCATCCATTAGAAGGAGAAGTATATAAGGGGATTTCACAGAATTCAGATGTCTTGAAATCTATGAAAATAATTCTTTGCTACTAAGTCAAACAAGGTTTAACTAAACAATGTGAGAGACACTGTCTAATTTATGGATTTTCAAACTATCCCTTTAAGCTCCTAAAATATAGATTATAATTTTCCATTCACAGTCATTTTGAAATTAGTTTAGCTTGGTTATCTAATTTAGGGACTTGCTCAAAGACTGGATTTTCTGAGTTTTCGTATAAATCTCAGAGGCATCAATCCACAACACCGAAAGTTAGAGTACCACAATGAATACAAGTGAAAAGGTGTAGAAACTTCTGTTGTACTTACTAACATTTCTCAACGCTTGTTAGTAATTCTGAAAGTTAAAAATAGCCTATTTAGAGAGAAAAGCTTCTGTATTTCTGGCCAACAATCGTTCTCCTTGTTCACTAAAGAGCTCAAGAGCAGCTACTTCTGAAACACAGATTTGACATTTCTTCCTAGATTTGATACTGTTAAGTCCTCAACCTGCATAAACAGAAGGAGTGACTGCCAGTGCTAAAGGGAGAGCAGAACTACTCTTCAGACTCCACTCCAACAACTCTGAGACCTTACCCAGTACAATTCCTAAGGGAAGCAAAGAGCCTTGCATGGTCAGCCTCAAAGCAAGAAACAAATCCATCTTTGTTGGATGTAAACTATAAATCCAGGCCCATATTGCTGTTTACATTTTTTTTACATATCTACGCATACATATAAGTTCCCAAACAAGAAGGAAAACTCACTAAACAGTTTATTTCTCTTTCAGAGAGAAAAAAAAAAGTATATGAAGGCAGAAATTAATAACTACAATCACAAACTAACAAGCTGGGGAGTTGCAGGCTATTTGGTTTTTCCAGGTTAAAAGAATGAAGAAAATAGACATGCAATTCTCTCACAGAATTTAAAACTTAAATATATTCATAAGTTTGTGAGCACGCACAAATGCCCTGAAGTTTTTGTGACTTTTGGGGAAAATATTCCATAACCCTGTAATGAAGAGGCTCTTTTGGATCTAATGATGTTAAACCCGTCACCATAACACATGAGTTAAGGGTAACACCAGTCAGACAGCACAGCTATGCCAGGACTCTGCCCAAAACGCTCTGTGAATGGATGCAGTTCCTAAGAGAAAAACTGTTTACTGCAGCTCCACCCTATTACAGAGTTAGTAGAGTTTGGATATTGCCTAATGTCAATTACAGACATAAAACGGAACTATGTTAGTCAATTCTGATGAGTCAATCTACTGCTTTTCTTAGAGATTACAAATCTAAACAATCACCTTCAGAACAGCACTTGTTTAGCCAACATAGACTATTTTCAAGAAACTGTCTTTGCTGTCAATCATTACCTCTGTAATTCATGGAAAAAGACTATTTGCCCTGGTGACTGGAGCCTGTGCTTGCTTTCAATCATATTTTAAGACAAGCTGAACCTCTCAGGTTCATATTTGAACCCTCAAATCCAACAGCCAACACCTGATTTAAGGTTTTCCAATCATCTTGATTATTTTAGTTCTCTTCAGTTGTACTTTTTTAAGAGAAGCTTCATTCATTTCACTGACAAACTATATTAGACTACCAAAAAGGAAAATTACCATAGGAACTTTTCCTTTTTTAAAGCTAGAAAGCAGGCAACAAGGCATAGGGCAGCAAAACCAGGTCCCTCAGACAAGACTCCCAAGTACTGCCTCAGACAGCAGAATCTGATGCCAAATCTTCCTTTCTCATTAGGCAACACATAACCCAGGTGCCTAACGTGGTCACTGCTTGAGTGTTCACCCTCCTCTAGAAGCCCAAAATGAGATTCCAAGGCTAACAACCAATATCACAGCATCAGTTCAGGTGCCTGATGGACAAACACCACTGTGAATGCGCTACAACAGCACAGATGGTCTCCAACTGCCCTTTCAGAAAAACGCAACCCCCTAGGGCAGGTGCCTTGGAGTATCTAAAATAAAACTAGGTATCTCTGTTTAGGCAACAGAATTTCACATCACGAATGGGTGTCACTGGAAAAAAAAGTTTACAGAGTGTGTGTTTCTCAAGTGCTCCACCAGACAACATGCACAACAAACATCACACACTCAAATAGAGGAGGAAATTCTCTGTGCTTAAGCATCATTCCCTGAAAAAAGGGGGGAGAAGCACCATGCTGCTGAAGAACACTGTGAAATGTACTGTTATTAGTACCTGTGAACCGAAGAAAAACCCCCAAGGACCTGGATCCTCCTGTCTTCTGAGAACTGAGTTTTACGCAGTAAAGCAAAAGACCAAATACAGTGCAACTAAACAAGTACATTCAAAGGATGCATGCGCACTGAGCTGAAAAAACCTGGAACCAATCCCATAAACTTTTTGTACCACATCAGTATAAGTGAAGCAAGGCTGGGATATTTGTTAATTTCTGAGACATTAACTTTGCTTTCTCAACATTCATCTAATATAGTACCAGGCATATACAAAGCCTTTCTCAAGAAAGGTGCCTCAAGTGACCTCCTCCAAGGTATCTCTTTAAATTCTCCTGAGAAGTTTCTCCATCACTACCAAAATCCAGTAAGAAGAAACTTAGGACTTGAATAGCAGGTGTGACAGGTTAAAAGAACCATGCATTCATAAACTGTGTGGGAGAGACTTCTCAGGCATCACTGTGTTACACTCAGTGCATGTCTGCATCACTAAGGTCTCTTTTACAATAAAACCCCCCACATTTTCTTTGCTAAAATTTTGCATCTCTGTGAACAGACTTTGCTTTTGCTTATTCTTTGTCTATACATGATATTCAATAAAGTAATAATGTTATGTGGTGGTAATTTTATAAATTATTGCAATACATTCAAATCTTCTGACATCTATTAAAAGGAGTATCTGCCAGAGCAGTGACTTCACATGTAACAGTCAAAAGTAAAATATAATGACACAAATAACTTTTGCCTCATTTCTACAAGTGTAGCAAAACCTCCTGAAACTGCTTACCCAGGGGAAGAGCTCAGAGCTTCCACTGCAGCAGGATGCTCTGAATGTGTGTGATCAGCACACACATCTACCACTCCATACAAGGTGTCACTCATAACTCAATGTCTACAGACTTTTTCCCAAAGCAAGCTCCTCAGCAGATGAGCTGAGAAGTTGCTGCGGCTCTGAATGAGTATTTGGAAAAATATATCCATCCATGGGAAGTTTCCCCAGTGCACTCTTGGCCAGGAAAGTAAAGAGAAAATGACAAAGTTGCACAGTTGAAGGCACACTGGCTGCAAGAGCTGGCTGGGGTGTCAGAGGGACCTTCTGCAACTCTCTGTGCAACTGCCTTTCCTCCCAAATCTATGCACTGCCACGCTTTACTTAAAAGTCAGTAAATAAAACAATGAAAACTTTTCAGAAAGGTATTTCTTCAGATGTCAAGCTATTTGTCTGGGCAGCTCTAGCAGCCAGAAAAAGATCACGCATTCCACGTTTCTGTAAATGCTTCTCCATTTTTTTCATTCTATGTTCTAACACAGATAAACTTCAAAGGAGATAAGGCATTTCACACATGAGTGACTGAACATAAGTACTGTTCTCACAGTTGCATACATTCAACTCCCTGAAAAGCTGACAAATTAATTCTATTTAATTTACAGCCAGGTTCTATCTTAGCTATTTTTAAATCTCACGTTTCAAATCTTGCAGGGTTTCCAGTTAAATTCATAGTTACATTCTCTTAGTAAGAAAAAACAATTTGTTATCAATAAAGACTGACTAAAAAAATACACAACAGGGAAATGATCAAAAGCAGCACAGAGTAATTTTTCACTGATGCAGCCATTTCCCACACTTGGCAGTATACCTGAATGTTTTAAAACATCCAATGTTTTTAACATCTAAGTAGTAACTCATAAATATCTTCATCCAAAGATTTTTGTGAACTTAGAAAAACATCTTACACTAATACTACAGTTCTCTACTAATTATAACTTGCCAATTTTTGAACTGTCTTGCTATATTTAACTTTTTGGTGATGAATTCTCTGAGTGTTTGAAGGGGAGGGAAGGATTACAGAGGAAAGGGATCTTTAGAAAGGAACTCGGAATTTAACTGCAAGTAGCAGAATTTCAATAAACAGAAAGATTAGCTACAACATTCAGTAATATCCTCCAGAATTGTATGCCTTTGTGGATAGGCTTAATATTTGCTTCCTTTTAGCAAATCTGAAGTCAACAGTCAGGAACTTTTTGTAGTGTCTTTTGATTATATCAAACATAGCTAGAATACTCAGACCAAGAGAGTTAGAAAGCAAATTGCAGTTGTTTATTTAAACCTAAGCAATTTACTTCCTAAATTAACACTGTCTGAAAAAAAGAGGCCATGAAGGCTGTTGAGGAATGACCACAGTTATTCCTGTAAACACACAGAATTCAGGCTGCTTCTAGTTTGGATCAATCCTGAATTCAAGCCTTTATAAGGAGTATTTAAATAGAGGCAAATGAATGTGTTATTTTATCACAAGGTGGAATAAGGAAAGCACATAAATCTGCTCAGGCTAAAGAAAGACCAAACTCACATGACACCAGTGTAAGCCTTAGGTACTCCTGATCGTGCATTTAACAGCCCAGCTCAAGTCCTTTAAAATAATTCAAGACAGCCTCATCTTCTAATTTAACCTTTGTGTTCGCACTTGGGGGGTGGGGAGGGATCACAGCATAAAGTTTCACCTTCTCACTGCAGATATTCAGCTTCCTTTTGGCTCACACCTCTGCACCTCGTGGTGCAAGAAGCATGATATTGAGAGAAAACATGGGCAAAGAGAGAATTAAACATACAAAATTTCAACTGTACAATGCAGAAATTATAATATTTGAAAAATACTCAACTCACATTTTTGCTTCACACATTATTTACATAAATAGCTACAGGCTGTTGTGGAACTATTAATTTTGAAGGAGCAGATGAGTCAAATCTTATTTTTGATAGGTAACTGCAAGATGCCTCCAATTAGACAAAGATAATCATACTTTAATAGCTGCTCTTGTAATTAAACCATATTACACAGTGTCACAAGTACAGAAAAGCAGGGCCAGAAGCCAGCTGTTAGAGCACCTTTCTGAAACTCTACCAAAAAAATCATTATTTTATCAAGTCTAAAGCCTCTAAAGCACGTACAGAGATTATCAGCTTTCAGAAATACTTTACACAAAAAATTAGGCTGCAAATAACTCATGTAAAAAATCTGCAAAAACTCAACAAAGAAATTATTCAGAAGGAAAGACACTGGCCAGTAATTCTCATATTCACCAAAATGCCATAAAAAACCTTAGGAAGTGCAGCACGTACAGGGCAACAGTCAAGTCTCATTCAACTACCAGCCATTAATTAATAAGAGCTACATTAGCTTCCATGATAGAATGCAAAATAGATACCATTCCCTCCTGAATAAACCAATCAAGGAATTCCAAGAGGTGCAGTTTTAATATTATCACACCCCACTGGGAATATACATTTGTCTGGGCTTGATAATACTCAAAGAGCATAATTATCTCTCAAAGACATACTGTCACAAAGTATTACTCAACTGCTGCTTTTATTTAATCTCCTTTATTTGTAAATACATATATTTTTTAAAATATTAATCCTGTTTCATTATACCCCACCTACAACCATGCGTTTAATGCACACAGAACACATCAAAATTTCAGAACACTGTGTCAACATAAAGACGAGAAGGTAATTAAACTCAAGAGAAAAAAAATGCTATCAGCATTCAGAAAAATTCAGCAGCACGCTAGTCCATATGTACAAACTCACATTCCAAGACTTTATGCTGCTTGGTCCCAACACCACCAGACACGACCTCCTCCTTTCCCAAGGTACTTCTGTCTGACCAAGGAAAGCTTTAACAACAGGTATATTACACTACAAATGAGATCCACATTAAATACAAATAAATTTAAGCCAAGTGCATCCTAGCTGGCTGACCCAACACTTTCTCACACTACAGGAAAACCGTGAAGCTAACTGTGAAATACAATATTCTTACAACAGCGAGTCCCTGGCAGACAGAAACCTACCAAGACACCATCATGCCACTTACAGATCACATTAGCTGCCAATTTCTACAGGACAACTGAAAAGAACAAAAAATCAAGTTACTCCTGAGCCCAGAACAGGTACCACGCTTATTCTACTTCACAAAATATTTCTTGGCCTTTTTTATCCTCTGCAGTTAAAGGCATGTGCCACATCAATGGGTATTAGGTAACAGCTATTAATTAAAGGTACACAGTATTTTAAATAGTAAAAATCTATTATTTAAAAGCTTCGATACCAAGGTGCAAGCTCAGGATGTTAAATTTCCTCTGACTACATGAGCTCTAGGTGTTAAAAAGGAAGACACGCTTCCTGATGAACCACACCGCTAAGGGTCTTGAATTAAGCGTTTCTGACAGGTAAGTTTAAAAAAACCCACGTGCAGGCAAAACTTTACAGCAGTTTGATGCTAATCAAATTTCATTTCTGATCTACACTGAAACTGTTCTTCCACGCATTGTTATTTGCCTCACTGAAACTGAAGAGCCTAGGTCATGTAATTTAATCTTTGACTCATCATGCAAATTAAATCACACCATTCCCACAAGACAGCATATAGGTTTTAAATAAATCCTGGGCACCTACATGATCCCTCACCAAAAATTAAAATTTAAAAAATTTTAAAAACACCAAACCGGATACCTAGTAGTTTCAGCACCAGTAGCATTCCACGGATTTGTAGGGAAAAAAACAATGGCAAAACTTTTCTTATTCTATAGAATAGAGCGATCACGCTGTGTTAGCTGTCTATGGGGCAGTCTGCAAAGAAAATAGGCTCTCAGCAGCCCTCACGCACAGCTACTGCTGCGGAGGCCTATCGGGGCTACCAACAGGAACAACAATTGTAGGAAGAGGCCTCGGACCCAGACCCCGAGAGGCCGCATAAGGCAGTGCCGGCTCCGCACCTCCGGCCACTTCGTGCAGCCAAGGCCGTAACAAAGAGCGGTGGTCGCCGGGAGCGCCCCCGGCCCCGGCCCTGCCCCGCTGTGCCGGGACAGGCGCTGCCTCTCCGCCCTCCTCGGGAGCGGCCCGGACGCTGCGGTTCGTTCCAGGGCGAGCCGTGCGCGGCTTTACGTTGATCGTTGCCCGGGGTCGACGTTTAAGGAGCTCGGGGACCGGGGCGCTGCCGAACGGGAAGCGCAGCCCCGGCCGTGCCCTTCCCCTCGGGCTGCCCGGCGGTACCACACGGCACCCCCGGAGCAGCGGCTGCGATCCCCGCACCTGCCCTCTGCCCAGGCCGGCAGGACTCGGCCGGTCCCTCCCAGCGCCGAGCGGGGAAACGGGCCCGGAGCGCGGCGGGCACCGGCCGGGCCGCGCTACCCGCGGCCCGCAGGGCACGGCCCGGCCTCGCGCCGGACAATGCCCACGGCTCTCGCCCCCCACGCCCCCGGCCTCCCCAGTACCTGTGCGTCCGGCGGGC
>VZRV01000202.1:4295431-4338871 GCA_013398115.1 Falcunculus frontatus | reverse complement strand
ACCTTTCAGATCATCCGGTGCAACCATCCACCCAGCACTGCCACCGTACCCCTGAGCCACTAAAACACATCACCCAGCACCAGCTCTAGATGCCTGCTGAGCACCTCCAGGGGTGGGGACTCCACCACCTCCCTGGCAACCTGTTCCGATGCCTGACCTCCCGAACAGGGAAAAATATGTTTCTAATATTTAATCTGAATCTCCCGCCTCAGCTTAAAGCCATTTCCTCTGGTCCTCTCACTGCAGATATGGCAGAAGGGACTGGCCCCATCTCACTACAGCCTCCTGCCAGGGAGTTGCATAGAGCAAGGAGGTCCCTCCCGAGCTCCTGGAGACTAAACAACCCCGGCTCCCTCAGCCACTCCTCATAAGACAAGATTTCTAAACCCCTCACAAGCCTAGGTGCCCTTCGCTGGACACACTCCAGCACCTCAATGTCCTTTTTTAAATGAGGGGCCCAAACCTGCTCACAGAACTCGAGGTGCAATCTATTCTTTTCTTCTTTATTAGTAGTTAACAGTCTTTGTAATTATGATTTAAATTTTATTTATTGGTATTTATTAATTTGTTATTTGTCCTTACTATTCTTTTCATCATTTTTACCTCCCCTCTGCCCTGCCTTCCTGCAGACCCTTTACACCCTCTGTAATGTCACAAAACTTCCTTTCCATGCCATGGCCCTCAGGGCTTCAGTGTGGGGTTGGGACTCGGCATCATGCCTTGGACGTGGGCTGACTGTCCTGATGCATCAGGTGCTGGTGATTTACAGTCTGGAGGTTTTCTGCAGTCTCCATCATGGCATGGAAGGATTCCAGACTGGTTTTCTGTCCCTGTACGTAATACTCATTTATTATTGTCACCATGATAAATGCAAATTAGCCTGGATGGAGAAAAGCCCACACCTCTCCCAGCATAGATCAAGTTGATATTGTCCATTAGTGCAGTATAATACTTTTAAAGCAGAAAATACATTTTTAATGGAACAAGTCATTAATTTCTTACAAGCCATGAGGTGAAACCTCGCCCCAGGAGGTCTGATGCAGTGCCAACATGCAGCCATGCAGACCTGCTTTCCCAAAATGCCCGTAAGCTTCTTGTGAGCCCACAGCTTCTACCTTCAGCTTCTTTCTGATTACGTGTCTCCACATCCCTTTGCTGCACTTCCTCATCACATTGCTGGGGATAGTTTGGGCTGGGCTTCTCAATGCTGTAATGTTTTCCTGCAGCAGCATGATGCTGCTCTGAACTCCACACATCACAGTTCCCTGGCTGGTGAACTTCACATGTTGGTGGGCAGAGCTGCCTCTTGACCTCTTGGGGGTCTTCTTGAACCCACTTACTTCATCAGCTGTGTGCTACAGCTCAGACATGGAAAAATGCATCTGACCACACTTGCAGCCATCCCTGTGTCCGACAGCATGGGAGCACAGAGGGGCTGGCACTGGGCACTGGGACTGGGCAGCTGCAGCAGCACTGGTTCCATGGGGATACTTCCCTGGACAGGTACCACGGGCTCCAGGTCCAGCCTGGTAACATGCTGGTGCCACGGGGGGCTACCCCAGCCAACCCTGCCATGCTCAGCACCTCATGGGACAGGACATGGGGGTATAAACAAGTGTGTGTGTGTGTGTGCATAGTATAGATTTATATATACTTGCTAATATCCCTCAAATATATACTTGCTGTTATGTAAAGATGTCAGAGATGCAGCAGCACTTGACTGGAAGCAGGTGGGGTCACGGTGCCTGTGCAAGGTGACAGGACCTCGATGGTCACCTGGACCCACGGCGTGCAGTCAGCAAAATGTTGGCAGTTCACATATCCCACTTGTGAGCTGGGAATAGTTGATTTCAAAGCCAACATGGAAAAGGTGTGTAGGTCTGAGTTCAAATTGTTAACCCATACTTAGAATAAAAACATTCAAGTTTAAGCATATAATAATCAGGGTACTGAGAAGAGAGGAGAAGGAGCTAAAGGCAAGCACTGTTAAAGGGATTCAATATCAGCTCCTGGAGAATAGACATTGCTGCTTTAAAAATGACCATTGGAAAAGAGATCATGCAAGAAATGGGCTCAGTGCAATCACCATCCCTGCACACTGCAGGGAAATCCCTGAGCAGAGAGAGCATGATTTTTCTAAGCTCTTAGAAGCAGGGATTAAATGCAGCATGTGAGAGAGCTCTTAGCACACTAATGATTCACTAATTCACAGCCATGACTGAGAGATCCATTGTGAATTAATTAATCCTTGCAAATTAGGAAGTGAGTAAACATTAAAAAAATCCAAGTTACTTCACTGGGAGAAAAAAAAAGGTATTTAGAAAGGCAAGCATGCAGGTGCTCTGCTTAGGAAGGACAGTGCTGAATGAGATCCTGGGGCTTTCTGCTGCTGGTGGGAGGCCCAGGGAGCCCTACAGCTCAGCTCTAACCCCTCTCATCACCATCCCACACTGAAAAACAGCAAAACTGGGAAAAAACAATATGTCAGCCTGTGAAATTAATCCTTCTTCAAGCAGCTCCGTTTTGCTCCCCTCTTTTCTTCCTTCAGACCTTACCTCATGCAGAGTGGCTATTCCCTCCTGGAATGCCACAACAGCTCTCCAGGGCCAGCCGCCCTTGGCTCTCCACAGGGCCCTGTACCCCATTGCCTGCTTTATCTTCTCTTTTCCATAGCACACACATGCCCTTTCCCTTTGTAGGGTGCTTCCTCCTCTGCCCCAGTCTCCTGCTGTGGCAGCAGGCCCCAAGTGCCTCTCATCATGTCCCACACAGCGTCCCCCCAGCTCTTGCAGCCGGCCACACACTTTTGGATGTCACTGCCCACAGCCCCAAGTTTTACAGGCAGTGTTATACGTGAGAGCTCCCCACCAGGAGCCCCATTTGTACAGAGCTCAAAGTGTGGTAGAAGCAGGGCAGGGAGTCCAGAAATAACTCCCGTGCTGTGGACGTGTCACCCCTTGCCACGCGATGGGATGGAGGGGCTCTGCCACCTCCGTGGCCACCTGAATAGGTAGGACACAGATCATCTCAAGAAATAATCTGGGTTGCCATGCCAGCTGTCTGGACAAACACACAAGGAGGGAAGAACAGAACCAACACCCACTTAATGTTTTAACTGGGCATGGACTGGTGTGATTCACAGAGCAGAGCCCGTGTTCCTGCTTCCTGACAAGGTGTTTCAGGGAAAAGGCTTTGGGGAGGAAATATTAGAAATAGGGACAACTGCAGTTATGCTGAATTTCTTCTGCCTAAAGTTTGGCAGAAGAAGAATCCTGAGTCTTTCCATAGAGTTTGAACCAAGCTGCAGTGGCTGAATTTAATCACCAGGTTTCACAAGTGCCTGTGACAGTTCCTGAAACTGTGTTTCACCCATTACTGCCTGGAGACATTCACTGCAGACGCTTGAAGCTTTTCTCAAAGAAACATCTGTGGGTATTTTTTTACCTTTCAGTTCATGCAATTAATACATAATGAGCAGACTCACACCCCCAAAATCCTATTTACGGTAGAAAACACAAATAAATGTAATTGTCTTTCATATCAGTTTGGGTTTTTTTCCCTTATGGGGATTCCATTATTTATCTTTAATTCAAGGTTCCATTTCAGAATTAAAACACATTTTAAAAACATTATAGCAAACCACAAGAACTGAGGGTTAGCATGTAAACATTGTCAGAAAAGAAAAAAAAATTACCTGAAGAATCATAGGAAAAAAATCTGTTGCAAATTCCTTTTGTGGAGAGCAAGTCATTTTAATAAACTTTTTATTACTGTGGAACAATTGAAAGTTATCTGTAAAGCACATTCCAGGGAGGATCTACTACTAAAGCCAAAACCAGGTTTCCATCAGCGTGGTAAACATGAAAGGAAGTAACAGAAGTCACCCTGAAAAATAGCACTGTCGTAGAATGTATTTCCTGAGCTAAAAAAAAAAAGAAGAAAAAAAAAATAGAGACAAAAACCAGTCAAATACATCCATTAATTCAGTAGAACTGGAAGCAAGTACACTAAGAATCCCAAACCATGCAGAAAGACACAAGGCTGTGAGCACTGCTGAAAATGACTGTTGAGTTATTTTTTTTTAGATGCTTCCTTGTTCGTTTACATTTTAAAGAAATTACAAGGTTACTAACTCGGTTCATATTTAAATAGTGCCTGTTAAACTCTGAAGCTCACAGCCTCCGGATAACGCTGCTATGCACTTGCTTACCCCTTTACCCCGTCAAAGAGCTTTGCAGAAACTAATTAATTAGCTTTTACAGCAGAAACCTGTGACAGGCACAGGCTTAGTGCTGCTCTTCAGCTGGGTTCAGGCTCAGTTGCTGGGGGCTGAGGTAGCACAGGAGCCCTTGTCACATCACTTGACAACACCAGCAAATACATACAGGACCTTTCCTGAGACTCTCTAAGGCTTTTCTGCGCCTCTCCTCCTTCTCCTGATGAGATCCCTGGCTCCCAATGAGGAGAGGACTCTGGAGCTCTGCTGTCCCAACCTTCAAAGTCAGGCACTGCTTTGGAAAAGGGCTACAAAATTGTATCTTCTGAAAATTGTCTGTGTGCAGGTGTGAGAGTGCATCGCTGTCTGCATATGTGTGTACAGACACACCTGGAATGGGGAGACAGGAGGAAACATCCCCTCTGAAACACAACAAGACACCCAGCTGATCACCGGTATTCTTCTGGAAAACTTCTCAGGGAACTCATGTGTCTCATGGCCTCTTTTGCTTTTTGACAGAGCAAACCTAGAGCACAGCTCCTAATGTTTAAAATAAGCAAGAAAAAAAAAAGGGTTGTGACAGTGGAGGTTTTGTTATTATTTTACATGGCCTCATTATGGAGAAGCCAAAACAAGTGCACACTCTGGTTTTCTTCTTCCCAGACCAGCCCATGGAGCATCACCCACCTTCTCACAGCTCCTGATTGCTCTTCATCTTTGTCAGGGCCATGGTTTTCCTACCCCAAAGTGACTGTGCCCCAAGAGCTAGCAGGACTTCCCATACCTTTTGGTTCCTCCACAGGAATAAGAAATGCTCATCCCTGTAATAAAGGACAGTCTCCTAGATGCACCTGAAGAGGGGAAAAAAGTAAAGAAGTTGAAGAGGAGAGTTGTTTTAAACCAGACAGTATTCATAAACAAAATAGTATAAAACCTTCTGTTTAATTGGTAAAAAATTAGTTACAAAAATACAGATTAAAAAAAAAAAAGCATAGAGAACATCGTGAGATTCCATATACAATCCAGGATGGACTTGGCTCACACAGACCAGAGACCCTGCAGCTCCTGCCTTCCCCTCTTAAACCCTCCACTGTCACAGCAGCAGCCAGGCTGTGCCAAGACAGAACCACAAAGTGCAAAACACCCAAGTGAGTGTTTCCCCACTTCCTCGGGTGCTGCAATCCCAGCCCTGCAGCAACAGAAATGGGCAGCAGGTTGGGAATGCTGCTGGCAAGGCCAGTGCCCCCATGGGCTGTCCGGCTGCCCCTGTAGCAGCCCAACCACGAGGGCCCAGGACAGCGCACGGGTCACTCTTCCTGCAGAGCATGGCCCATGGCTGGCCTGGTTGCCTCGTTCATGCTGACGAGGTGCTCTGTGCCAGGGGGTCAGGATGTGGTGACAGCACACGTATACAAACGTACTATAAAAAGCAAGTGTTGGCTTGTGGCCAAGCTGGGACAAAAGCCACATTTGCTCACAGAAGAGATATTTTTCTCACAAAGATGAATCTTAACCCAGATCACTCTGCAGCCTCAAGACCCGAGAAGCTAAGAAGAAACAGGCAGTGTGGGAAGTGCAGGGGCTGTGATATGGGATGTGCAGGGCTGGGGTACAGGGTACTGAGCCTGGGGTTCCAACATGTGGAGAGTCAGGAATCCATGTTGCTGTGAAAGTGAAGCTTACTGAATAAACCAAGCACTCGCTACATTACAGATCAGGCTTGTTATCAGGTGGCATCTGGTAACATCTCACACGCATAGAGTGTGAGAACACCCAGCGCTGCCCTCCTGAATGAAGTAACTCAAGGCAGGCTGCATAAAGAAAGTTCAAGTATTCTCCTTGAATGGTCCCTCGAAGTCCCCTATGCTCTCCTCATGAAGCTTGGCTCTTCTCCCTTGTACCACCTCTTCAGCACAGGCAAGGGGCTAACCCTTATAGCCTGTCACCACCCACACAGCTTATCAGATTTTCTTCTTCCTATAAGGCGCTTTTGGCCCAGAAGCTGTATTTCAAGCATTCTGGCTGAGAAGCAGCAGATAAGATTTCCTGTGGGGCCCGGAGCACTGCTAACCTCCCAGGCAGGAGACAGCTTGAGCAATGGCAAGAGCATCAGCTGATCCTTAACACGAAGGCTGGATGGGGGTGTGTGAAAGAAAAGCTGAGAATTACTCAGCTGGTACCAGCCTTGTAATTATTTCCTATCCCAGGAGTTCACTCCCAAAGATGGTAGAGCCAGCTGGTACCCAGGAGGCTGAGCTGGAGCCAAAGAGGTTTGGTGCACTCGGTAAAAGAGATGGATTTAGAGATGTCAACAGAATTACCAGATGTCCAGTGCTACTTTTGGAGCTGGACTTTCTCTATGATGAAAACACTTCATGTGGTACTGTCCAATGCCATATATGACCTCTCTCTCTCCACTTGTAGCAGGCGGAGCAGGTGAACTTCCAACTGCACTCCTACCCTGCCCACGCCATGGTGAATTCACAGGCTTTGATAGGCCACCACTCACCACAGACATCAAACTCATCTTCCAGATGCCCTATGCCTCTTCCCCACTGGCCACACAATGCTCACCCAGCCACAAACCCCATCGCCTCCCAGCCCTCTGCCAAAAACAGTGACCTGGTACATACAGTGTCACTCCATCCCCAAGGATTCCAACACTAAGGGTGTCTGGAGCAGTTCTCTCCAGCACAGCCATGGCTTCCCTCACTGCAAGCTCTGATGGTGCTCTTGGACCCATGTCCCACTGTGGGTGGTGTCTGCTCATTGGGGCTGTGCTCTCAGCCCATTCTCCTCAACACAGCAAATGACTGAAAATGCTCTTCTACATATCCCAAGAACAGATAAATCATCCTTTGCTTTTCTGACCAACTCATTTCCAGCACTATCCTGTCCTGGACAGGCTGCAGGACACGTGTTCCTCCTACAAATGCTCCTGCACCGGGCTGAGACGGGACATGGCAGGTACAACATCCTGAACTGAGGCCAGTCTGTAGCCCTGGTCCCCCCGGGCCATCCAGCAGTGAGTAATCTCCAAGAGACTGCGGTTGAGGTGCCTGTGTGCCGGGAGCCAGCCTGCCTGCCCAGGCACCGCCTGCACCCTCCGGACCCGGCGCGTCCAGTCACCGCGCTGGCACGTCCTGCTGCTCCTCACATTCCTCCCCTGCTGGAACATTTCAGCAGTGAAACAGCCTGGTGAAGCAGGGCTTCAGGACAGGCTGCTTGGGGTTTATAGCTGTTGAGAAACATCCAGATTTAAATGTTTTGAAGGAGAGCTTTACTCCTCATTTCAATACCTCAACCTTGAGCCAGAACTGACCTGCTGAAAAAGCTGGACAAAACCCTCTTTATTCAGAGTGAGTAAAGCCCCTGTAAAACAGC
Source organism: Falcunculus frontatus (assembly GCA_013398115.1). Lineage (NCBI taxonomy): Eukaryota > Metazoa > Chordata > Aves > Passeriformes > Falcunculus > Falcunculus frontatus. Next base: position 4,331,271 of record VZRV01000202.1, on the reverse strand, counting down.
CTCTCCTTGGAGAGTGTTTGTTCATGGTAAGGCAGGCCTGGAGCCCAACCCAAGGGAGGGAGAAGAGGGTGCCCTGTGGCTGTGCATCAGGGCCAACCCACTGCCCGTGCTGGCAGCAGCCACTGCCCCCACCTTACCCTGCCCACTGCCAGACCTACGCTTTGCTCCTCACTTCCCAAAGCCCACGTCACTGCCCATGCCCAAAGCAGAGCTGCTGTCATGAAACCAGCCCCAGCAAACCCACAGACACCTGGGAGTGCTAGATGGGCAGGACCCCTGGAGCAGGACCCCTTTCCCTCCCTCTGCCAGCGCTCACCTGCACTGCTGGGGCCAGGCACCCACGGTCCCACACCCAGCCTGCAGAGACACCTCAGACCAGGTGCAAGCAGTCTCTTAACTGGGGACAAATCCAGCCTGGATGATCCCCAGCCTGGAAAACAAGGGGGATCAAGTAGTCGTTCTGTGACCCACACTGCAGATTGAGCAGTGCTCAGGAACACCTGCCCAGCTCTCTTACCACTCTCCCACACCAAATCCATCCCTGCAAAAGGCTGAGCTGCATTAACGAGGCCATTCATTAACCAGCCAGGGCCTAGGTTGGACTTGGGGCTGCCTCAGTACTGCACAAGCCTCCTTGTTAGTCCTGTCAGGTTCTAAGTTGGTGTCCACAGTATCACCCCAAGCTGCAAGAGGCAGGAGGGACTGGCCTGGGCGGGTGCACAGGTCTCTGGTGACATGCAGCATCCTTCCCGCAGCGTGGAGCTCCTCAGTCCAGCTGAGATGCCTCCTGCTTCCCAACTGCCATCCAGGAAGGGCTCTGCTGTCAGGAGAAACACAGGTGACACCCCCAGCAGGGTTTTGGGCTCCTTGCCCCAGTGCTTGGCCTCCAAAGAAGCAACACAGCTCAACTCACCTGGCTTTCCCCTCCTGCCCTGAGCAGGGAAGAGGAAGAGCTGTCCTGGCACACGGCAGCCTTGCTGGCAGGAGCAGCTCTGCCCTGCCCAGAACCCAGAGAAAATGGACTGGGACAGAGATGAAGCAGGATGAAAATTGCAGGAATTAGAGGAACAATCACAGAGCTCCTCAGCTTTAACATCAAACTGGAATTAATTACTTTCTTATGTGAATTCTCTTGGCTCTGCTTCTTTTTCTCTGGGCTTCTCGCTTTTTTCCTATGAAGTGCCTGAGCTGAAACATTACCAGCTTTCATGGCAAAATCTTATTTTAAATTATTTTATCAGTCAGAAAAAAAGGGGAATGAAAGGTTCTCTCAAAATTTTTGCTTTCATTGAAATAAACTTTTTTCCCTACCAAAGTCAGTTTCACAAGGCTATTTCAACCGGTCGTAATCAATAGGATTGGAGGATTTTTATTATTATTATATCGGCAGAAACTCCTTTTTAAAAGCCTAATCAAAGATATCCCTGCTGTCCTGCAGTCCCTCCTCTGGTGCTGCCTTGTCCAGTGTGTGGGACAGGACGGGACAGCCCAGCCCAGCCCAGCAGGTACCTGCCCTCCATCTCCTCTGCTGCTGTGTGGGACAGCCAGGGCTGCAGAGCAGCCAAGACCACTCAGCACCTCAAGGAGGATGGTCCCTGGCCAAGAACCGTGTGGGATGCCCCAGAGGGAGGAGGCAGGGGGCAAGGAAAGGACACTCCCGCTTGCAGCCCTGGGGACGCAGTCAAATTCCCTCGTCCCGTGGCACACCGGCTGCCCCGAAGCCCTCCCTGGCGGGGCCGGGGGCTGCTGACCATTTCTCTGCTGGTTATTAGATTGTTCACGGCTCTCAGGTTTGTTTGAATAAGCCCCTTTGTTCGGCGGCGCTTTCCCACGTCCCTCCGTTCGCTCGGCAGTCGCGTGTCCCGAGTCAAAGAGGAGCCCTGGCCGCCAGCCCCCAAAGAAAGTTTTCTTCGGAGCAAGACATCTGCGTCGGAGGGAACCTGCCAACATCTGCCACACTTTCCCCCTTTTCAAGAGCCTTTCTTTCCCTCTTAAAAACTGCAGGAACAGATGTTAAAAGTTGTTTTCTTTCTCCGGCGTGTGAAATGTAGACAAATAGCAAAAAAGAAAACTCTAAGCAGCGCTCACGCCTTTCTCTTTCCTTTTCTTTTTCTTTTTTTTTTTTTTTGGAAAGCCCAGGAGAAAAGGGAGGCTTTGTTTACAAAGGAGAATCCCCTTTTCAGTGAAACCTGGCAGTGGCAAGGCAAAAGGAAAGCGGGAATTTGCAGAAAGCTCCTGTAATGCTCATTTGCATTGGGCTGTTGGGTCTCTACAGTCCCCGGCACAGATGTCAGCCTTCCCCAAAGCCAGGGCAGCTCTCCCGCCCGCACCCCCCGCCTCCGAAATAAAGGCTTTTGCCGTGACTGAGAGGTGTAAAATAACTGTTTCCAGCAAAAGCTGCTCTTCTTTTTCACTGTGGTGCTGTCTTACAAATGAACCTTGAAATGAGCTCACCCGGAGCAGATGCCCGTGGGCACGCCAAGGGGCTCGCCCTGCCGAGGCCGGCGCTCAGACGCCCGGCTTGGGCTGGGCACGGGCTGCGGCTGGGCACCCGGGGCCACCACGCTGCCCTTGGCCTCCCCTCCCACCCGGCTGTCCCCGGGACCCACAGCCTTGCCACCACCTCGCTTCATGGTCTCGTGGCACAGCCCCGCCGCCCCGGAGCTCGGTGGCAGCTCGCAGGACAAAGGAGGCGGGAGGGAGGGTGAGGGAGAAGCCGCGAGCGAAGGCCTAGGAAGGGAGAGAGGGTGAGGAAGGAGGTGCTGCCGTCCCGGACACCTGAGAGACCTTTCCTGGTGGCACGGGGGGCACACACTGCACCCTGCAGCAGTGCCAACACACACAGGACATGCTTTTTAGAGTTTTTAGGTAGTTCTGAATTTGCTGACACCCCTGCCTTGCTCAGCTGGGCCAGGAACTAAGGTGATCTCAGGCTTCCCCCTGCTGCCCTGAGTGCCTTGGGAAGGTGCCGCTGTCTGCACAAGGTGCTGGTGGAGGGAGATGGGCAGGCACTTCCAGCCTGGCAGAAACTGCCCAGAGCCAGGGGTGTGTTCTGTGCCCCTGCCCCAGCCCAGCCACTGCCATCTCCAGGCCGAGCTGCTGGAATCATGTGGCAATACAGATGCCTCAGCTACACCTTTTATAAATACCAGCAACAATACACTTCCTGGATGGACTCGAAAAAGATTGGAAAACCAAAGGAGTCTTCACTGGTGAGCAGCCCAGACTGGCTGATGTGAGGGCCTTCTTCATGGGGTGGTGGGATCTCCTTTTGCTGTCTCTGAAGACAACATACCTGAGATAAGAATCCCATCCCTTTACCTGGCACAAAGGATAAGTCATTAACCTTCCCCTCCCAACCCTCCTCTCCCAGCACAACCACACCAGCTCATCCCAGGCCATTGCCAAGTAGGGCACTTATAAAACCAAGTGACTGCACCCCAGCTCTGCATGTGACTGAAAAACAGCCTCTGCCTGCCAGATCCCATGGCTGGGGACATGTTTTCGTAATGAGCCCAGGCAGCAGGGCGTGCAGACATGCTGCAGGTATGTTTGCATTGACACACAAGCAAACACACTCACACCCACATGGTGCTTGAGCAAGGGACAACGTGATGTCCTCGCTGTTATCACTGGGGTACGTCCCCACCCAGAGCTGGAGGGGCAGAGGGCTCTGCAGCCACGGCACTACCCCAGGAGCTGGGAAATCCCACCAGTGTGCTGGGAGAGCTTGCAGTGCTTCTGAACCGCTGCAGCTGCTTCCTCTCCACTTCAATAAGGTGGCACATTCGACACCAATCCAAAGGGCTTCACCTGTGGGACTCAACAGGACACTGCCAAATCCTGCTCATTAGCAAAGCAACTGTCAGAAAGCAAATGCAAGGTCATGAAAAATGCCTTCATACTCTCCCCCAAACCGGGCAGAAGTCAGGAAGTATAAAAGTGCATTCTCACCCCACACCAAGCCTCCTCAAAAGGCCCCTCTTCTCCTACTCCAGAGGAGCAAACAGACAAACCCCCTCCCTCACAAAGCCACCCGAGCCTCGCAGCATGGGGGGGAAAAATCCAAGAAGTAAAGCTCCCACAGGACTAACTCACCTCTAGGCTTGTTTGCATCTTCAATACCCTCTAAATTTAATATTAAATTCTACAGAGCAGCCAAAAACTAGAAGAGTTACATATTTCCTACATACACCCAGGTCCAATAGATAATTCAGGTTCCCAAGAGGTAAATAAAGTTCTCATGTTTTCCCTAGAGGATTTCTGTGATGGAAACAACCTTCCTACAGGTGTCTGCTGTCAACAGTTTTTAATCGATCATCATTTCCTTGTAATAATAATCCCTGGGAGCAGGAACTCCTAGCTGAAGTACTCTATTATTAAATTAAGAGGCTGTTACAATGATGTGAAATGACTGGGGTCAGGTTGGCAGGTAAAAATAGGCATCACTTCAAGGAGATAGAGGAGAAAAAGATGAGTAGAAGGCATTTTCCCAGGTGTAATTCAACCGCTTCCCGGCTATTGTCTCCCTCCCTGGGAATCTGTGCAAATCGAACGAGGAGCCGTGCAAGCTGCTCAGAGCGCGCCCATTTTCCTTCCCTTCTTCCCTAACAAAAGACCCCTCCAAAGCCCAGCGTCGGAGGCTGGACATCTGTCGCCGTTTGGGGGGGCTGGCGTGGTCATTGAAAAGAAGCAGTGACCTGTCAGCTTTGATTGATGGCCACAAACCTCCGGGCTCGACCCCTCGTGTGGGAAAAGAAGTCCCGCCAAGGAAAGTTGCCTTTCACATGCTAATTCGGGGTTATAAATACAGCCGAGGAGCAGCGGAGCAGCAAAGAGCCCATCTGGAAAGGCAGCGAGCCGCTGCCCGAGCGCCTCCTTGCCGTCCTGCCGGAGCCGGGCCGGCTGCCTGCATCAGGATGACGGCCGCGGCCACCGCCGGCACGCACAAGGTCGCCAGCACCAAGGAGGAGAGGAAGGTACGTGTCCCCTGCACTGGGCATGTGAATGAGGGGTGCCGGGCTTCCAGCACACAGAAAGGGGACAACGCTTTTTCTCATATTAGAAAGATGTTTTCTCTGGATTTAACTCATGCCGGTGTTTTTCTGCTTCCTTTCTATGCCTTGTCTCTGTTGTGATTGGGTGAACTCTGAAATGAGTGGAAGTGGGAGAAGGGAGAGGTGAGGCCACCTCAGGGACAGGCCGTGGCTGGAGCTGGCACACACTCCATCCACATCTTGTCCCTGCTGAGCACTGTGTCACCCTGCACTGGCTTCACACACGGGAGGGGGTCTCTGGCCTTGCTGAACTGCAGCAGGGAAATGAGGGAAATGAAAACATCAACTGCAATTTTCCCCTCTCCTTTTCTTTGCCAGTTAAGGAAACCCCTCATTGAGCGGAAGCGAAGGGAAAGGATTAATAACTGCTTAGACCAGCTGAAGGAGACTGTTGTGGGCGCATTTCACCTGGATGTAAGTGCTCATTTTATGCTGCTTTTTGTCCTTTAGTTGGTGGGAAATTGGGTTGCGGGGGGAAGGGAAATGCCTCATCTTTTGAGAAACTGGGCATGGTGCAAACCCTTCCTTGCCTCTAACTGCTGTGCTCTTTCCTTATCAGCAGTCTAAGCTGGAAAAAGCAGACATCCTGGAAATGACAGTGAAGCACCTCCAGAACATCCAGAGCAGCAAAATGATGGGTGAGTGCCCGCTCCTTTACCCTGTTCCCAGTCCCTTACCCGGTGCCAGCAGGTTTGATCCACTGGCAGCCTGGCACAAGCATCTTTCAAACCAGCCGAGGCCCAGGCTGCTGCTGGGGTTTGGCTTTCTCCACTAGATGGGGAGATGGAGCTGGGCGCTGCTTAATCCACGGGAGGTGTTTTTCCCTTCCAGAGCCGATTTCTGCTTTTTGGTGCAGTTTTGCCTTGGCAGTAGGGCAGGGAGTCTCCCTGCTCACCCTCCCCCATAAAGGAAGCATTTTCTAGTAAAGCCCAGTGGTTTCAGCAGTGACCCCTCAGCAGGAACACCCCGGTCAGCTCTCACCCGCTCACCAACTCCCCTTTGTCTCCTCTCCCATGCAGCTGACTCCAAAGTGGGTCTGGAAGCCCAGCAGAGGTACAGCACTGGGTACATCCAGTGCATGCACGAGGTGCACAACCTCCTGCTCACCTGCGAGTGGATGGACAAGACCCTTGGGGCGCGCCTCTTAAACCACCTGCTGAAATCCTTGCCCAGGTCTGGTGAAGACACCTGCAAAGCAGCACTGAGGTCTTTGAGCCCGTCTCAGCAGCCTCTCTTGACACAAAAAAGTCCCCTGAGCCCTAAGGGCAGCACTCGAGGGACAAACCTGTCACAGGAGCGTCTCTACCCCGCGGAGAACAAGCAAGCTTCCAAAAATTCCTTCCAGCTGCCTTCGCTGTCGGTTTTCAACCAGGTTGATGCTGCACCTCCCAGACAGGTTCTGCAGCCAAATTTTTCCCATAACAACCCTAGAATGGGGTCATTAGATATGTGGAGACCGTGGTAAAGTGTATTTTCAATTTTTGTCCTAACCTTAGACACTCTTATGTATGTATCTTATAGATATGTTTCTTTAAAACACTTGTGGAGCAAATCTGTTCCTGTAGGTGTACTAAAGACCAGGGTACTTCAAGCCGAAGTAAACCTATGTGTAGCCTGCATTGTAGAAGGCTGCTATTATTTTTTATTTATTTAATACATCTAAATTATTGTATAGAATCCTCTCATGCTCTTTAGTGTATAATAATTAAATAGTTTTCTTGTCTTGCATTCTAAAATAATTAACTTTCTATTAATAAAAATACAAGACAACAAGCAACGACCCTCTCTGGCATCAAACTTACCTTTCAGATCTCGCATAAGCCATTGAGATCCCTTTGTTGGATAAAAGGGTAAGCGACTGGTCTCTTCTGCTTTTTATTTTTATTATTACCCCTGTGCAGTGAAGGAGATTCCAGTGTTGAGTCCTGTAAAAATGCTGCAATGATTAGGAGAAAAAGAAAGAGAAAGAGAGAGAAAGGGAGAGACTTGGTCTGGGCTTTTTAGGCTGTTTAGAAATACTCACTGGGTTACTCACTCTGGCTGTGCTGTTTCCAGCCACCCAGACATCCTGACATTGCTCTTAAACTTTTGAGTACATGTGTGTGTGTGTATATATATATGTTACATACAGTTATATTTAGGGGTTTTTTGTTTCCATAACTAAAAGTTCTAAATAAACCTTTTGAAGATAACGACTGACATTTCTCCCAGCCTTGTCCCATGTGCTCTGAATAAACAGTGTTTGAGCATCTGCTTTTGTTTTCTTCTTTCACAATCAGTTTTTCCTCAATGCAGTTTAAAGAGCTGGTTTGGGGTTTGCCCCTGATACTCTGTAGGAAAGCAGTGTGCACCAAACACACAGACAGCATTGCCTGGATCACACGAACACTTTAAAAGTTATGAGGGAAATAGGGAATTGGGTTTATCAGCCTGGGTCGATGCTTTAGCTTTTACTTATAATGGAATCACCAAGATCATCTAAAGGGCAGAAGGTAAAATTCCCTGCAAATTGGACGAAGGAGGTTGGGACAAATCTGCTCGCTTGCTGGCAACATTTGGTCCCCGTTTTTCATCTCAAAGGCAGTTAAAAGTTCTTCACAGCAGAAATAAAAGAGCGGGGAGCTCTTAAACAAACACCGCGCATACTAATGAATGGCCCCGCAGTTCAGAGGGGCTCATTATGCAGCGAGATCTATTTGATGAGGTGCCGAAGGAGTGAAAACCAGCACCTCCGGGTTTAGCATCTTTTTCTGTGAAGCTTTCCCTTTTATCCAGCCCTCTCGAATAGCCATTAGGAGCAGTGGCATACGGGTGGTAGGAGAAACAACTGGACTACACATGGCTGCAAGGCAGGTTTCTTCAGCCGCGGGGTCAGGTCTCAGGTAAAGACAGAATTGCACGGATCTTACCTCAACCTCAGTTTCCACCCTCTGCTTGAAAACGAAGACTTCCCGCTTTCCTGATGGGGCCTTTGGAGTGATCACCAATGTGAAAAATACAGATCATCACCATCATCATCATCATTCCACTGCAAAGATCCAGAGGAGGGTGGGAGCTGGGGCCACCCCAAGCAAACCGGGGCAGCGAAGCACACAGAATACTCATGGATTGAGAAATCAATCAGGCAAAGAAAACTGCAAAATCCTGGGAGAGAAAAGACATTAAAGGTCTTCCCAGTTTACTATCACACATACTGCTGAGTTTAGATAAAAACCCCATCCCATAAGAGCCCCCACAGCTGCACCCACCAGAGGAACCTCCATTGCACACCAGTGTGACCAGCAAGGAGAGCAGCTCCCTACCCCAGATCAGGCCTGAAGTGCTCTTTTACTTCTAGATGGTGTCAGTAATGCATCTCATCACACTCGTGGCCACCTTATTGTTATGCTGGGAGAGACTGTGATGAAAATATTTTACTACAGTTTGACAACATCATCTTAAAAACATACATTCCCTCCAAAAGCTGTAAATCCCCAGTGACTATAATTATTAGCTATGGTTACTGTGCTGAAAAGAGATCAGCAGGAAATATCTATTTCCCACTATCTCTGCTTGTTTATTTTGTGTCTTTGAAAATACTTTGTGGTTAGTGAGTTTTATTATTTCCTGTTTCTAATCAGTAAGGGTTTTTTTTCTGTTGTGGGTGTGGAGGGAAGGGTCACATCACAGCTGGTGAGAGAGTTTTAAAAATAGGAAAGTGAGACTGCAATACTTGGCCAACAATCTCCAGTAACAGTTTTAGTAGAAGACACTCATTTTTCATTGCCTTCATTTCAAACCAAGGGTGACTTTTTACATGACCTCCTTGTCCTTTATCCAACCAGTACTGCGGGAATCCACTGCGAGTCACTAGTTTTCAGTAAAAAGAAAAATGTTTCTGCAGAAAGGCAGAGGAGTACTCACAGTACTTCAAACACATGAATTTCAGCTTCTAATTATGTTTGACAAAGGAACTCCGTATTTACTTCAAATCCATCTGGTTTTAGCAAAGCCAGGACTGTACAAGAGCAACAATACTTCACTCTTCAATATAAGCACCTCTCCACTGACAACCCAAAAATACATTGCCAGCTGCTACCATCTTCTCCCCAGGAAGAGGAATTGAGCAACTCCCCCAGCCAACTGGCCCATGCAGAGTGGAGAGCACAGTCCTTGTCAGCTGGTGATTGAAGCTGCTCCTCACACAGGCTCTGGACACAGCAGCAGAGCCCGGACAGATGCTGCTTTCACATCTGCAGCAGGCACCAGTGGCTGTGTCTCTCAACTGCCAGAGGTGCCACAGCACAGCCCAGGGATGGATCCCCCAGCACCCAGACGAGCACCTTCCAGGCTGCACCCTCATTCCCAGCTGGGACTGCATTCCCAAGGCACAGACAGGGTTTGGAGGCACAGACAGCAGGGAGGCTGCACCTCACGCGCAGGCTGAAAACAGCCAACACAAGCACCCAGACCAGATTCCTCGGCTCAGGCATGGCCAGACAGACCTGTTTGCTGGAGGCGGTCACAAGATGCATCACATCTCCCCAGCATGTGCAGGGCTGGGACAGCAGCAGATCTGGGCTTTGTCCCCTGCCAAAGTGCTGTTCCAGATGTGTATTTGTGAATGGAGAATTAAAAAGCAGAGGTTAACTGCTGTGTACACAAGGATGTGGGGAAGGCTGGACTCAAGGCTCAGGACCCTCACGTGCCTTCAATACAAAGCAATTACTGATGTTTATAGCAACATAAGCCCGGGTGGACGAAACACCCACATGCACAACAGTTCCCTTTATATAAACTTCACTCCCAGACCCGCTCTCATGAAAACCTAGAGGAAAACTCTCACTTATTTCTCAGAAAACAGGACCAAATCCTTTCCCACTAGGAAGGTACAGAGCTTCATCAGTATGTAAGAGAAACTGGGGCCCTGCCGTGCTGTCTTCTCCCAGACATGCACAACCCTTGGGGCCTCTGAGCACCCCTGCCTTTTCCCTTACTCCTCCTCCCACCCTGAGGGTCCCACAGCCACCCTCAGTAACAAGGCCAAAACGCTTTAGGGATTTAGGAGTGGTGCTGAGCCCCTGCACATCACTACTTGAGAGGGCTGAGCACAGAGCATAAAAAGGGAACATGAGCTATATCTTCAGTTGACCTCTTTGTTGAGCGCTCACTTTGGCAAAAAGGAGACTCTGTGTTGCCAGGGTGACCTCTCCAGAGGGCCTGGAGGGGCTCCTGATCCTCTGCACTCCCAAGCAGGCGGCCTTGCAAAACCCCATGCAAAAGCAATTCAAATGTTTTCAAACTGATATGAACCACACTGCCATGGCTGTGAGAGCTTGCAGATCACTGGCAGAAGTGATCCTCTTGGGAAGAAAGTAAAAAAAACCCACCATCAGCAGAACACCAAAGACTTCCCTTTCCCTTTATATATGCCATTATCCCACAGCTTCCAGCGTATGCATTCCTGTCTTAAGAGGGACATGCTCACATTTCATCTCATGAGAAGCAATGCTATGTTGAGGACCTAACCCAAAGTCTGTCACATTTTTCAGAGCTTTCACATACTCATGAATAATGCAGCAGAGGCTGAAGCCAGCCCTGGATCTGTTCTGCACAGCTGAGATATTTCATCTGTAAGTCAAAGTCCTAGTGAGAATGTGGCTTGAGGCATCACCACGGAACTACCAGAGCCTGGGAACGCTTTGCTCCGAGACTCTCCTATGGCTCCTGCATTAGGGAGCATACATTGCATAAATCCTACCATATATTTGGAATTAAAAAGTGTGTTAGAACATTTTCATCAAGTTTTCCATGGCTAACATCACCAAACAAATGGACTTCTTCAATCAGTCCCAAACCTGCTGCCACAAAGAGATTGGGTCCTCTAGAAACAGCTCAAAGGGCTCTTCTTCAGGGCTGAAGGACTGTCCATTCTGCTCTGCAAAATGCTATTGAGGAGAAATAGGAATGATGACTCCTCTCCAGGGCCCCTTCCCAAGGAGGCATGGGGAAATAGCAGCACAGAAGCTTAGCGGCTGTTGGAAAGCTGCTCAGCAGGGGACGACTTGCTGGGGTATGAGGAAGGATGAAGAAACCACTGCCAAGTTGGCCCTTCCTTCACCAGGAGTTCTTCCAAACCCCCTCCTCTCTGCCTCTGCCCCTGCCCAGCCTCCTCCTCCTTCACAGCAGCAGGAGTCTGCTGTAGGACAACTTCTCACTCAAATTGGCATAACCTGAAAGTGGCTAACTGGCAGGCCCAGAAGCATCTTCCCATGTTTGCACCATCTCCCACTGCTCAAGCTGTTTCTCCTCCACACAGATGAGAAGAGCAAATGTTAGGCAGGATGGTGAAGTGAGGCAGGGAAGCCACAGCTGAGCTCCTTGGGACAGGGCAGCTCCAAAAACAAGGGCAGAGTATCCCTGTGTAGGAGCTGGGACTTTCCTGGGTCCCTCTGGACTGTGGGAAGAAACCACTCAGGAGCAACCACATAACCTCAAACCTCTCTGTCCCCTGCCCTTCCCCTGCCCTACCCTCGTTAGCCTACGTGGGTATTAAAGTACAAAGCAAAGCACTTTAAAATATGTACCCTTCCCACTGGAGAGGCTGTGAGAACGAGCAATCCACACGGGATAGCAATCACATCACCTCATGCACTCCTCAAAAGTGATGAGATATTATTTTGATAGATAGGTGTGATAGAAGAACAGTCCGGTCACTGAACACAACAAAAGCAACACCTGAACAGACAGGTTCTCAAAACCAGACATGGTGCTGTCAAAATACTCTGGGCAAAAGGAGACCAATCGCTCGTGGCATTTCCCATGGTCTGGCACTGCCCTCATGAACACACCTATTAGAAAACCTCTGCAGGAGTCCAGGGCTTTGTCCTGCCTTGACCATAAGAATCCATGAGCAGAGAGCACTTTCCACCACAGAGCCAAGACACCAGAGGAAAGCCCCAAGCTTACCAGCACAGTTGGCTTTAGCCACAGCCTTGGACCTGGTGTCAATAGTCCTGTGATTCTCCAGAGCAGATGCAGTTACAGCAGCACAGAGTGGGGCAGCTGCTAAGCATGGCCCCACTGGACAGCTGCTCTTGTTTTAGTCCCAGCTCTCACCTCCACCTGCTCTGCACCCAAATTCTTCCAGTCTCCCGCTTGGGGGTGATGATTGTATTCATCTCAGAGATCTCTAGATTAAAAGCACCCGCAAGATGCCAGGGATTACACAGATTAAAGAGATGTGGCAGGACTTAAAAAGCACCTCTCCGACCAACTGTCATATGAATCACTTCTCCACTGTCTTCCCAACTCCAGCACTTGCCTCTTCCATGTCCCTCTGTGCAAACATACCCTTGCTACCACTGGAGCCTTTCCCCCAGGGCAGGCAGTGCCTGGCCCAGCCTCCCCACTGCTCTCGGCCTTCTCCAAGTCACATTCCCCACCAGGCACGGGACACCCAACTGCTCTCCTACCATTCTGCCATTGTGTTGGCAATGGTACTGTCAACCCAGGTCTTCCTACCCAACCCAAACTGCCCAGCTCACTCAGTGCACAGCACCAGCCCTGTCTGAACTCACCCCACCCACGAGGGGCATGTGCCCCCCAGATCAGGCACTGCTTATCCTCCAACAGCAAACACAAAGGTAACATGAAAGCACGAAGCTGTGCTTGGGAAGATTAGTTTGTGGCTGGGAGATGCCTTGGTTTTGAGGAGTGACCCTCTGTTGCTTTCCTGAGAAGGTTTTTCCCATCCTGGCCCCTTATCAACCGGCTGGGAGTTGATGTCCCTATCAGAGTAGCAGGCTCTGCCCCTTCCTGCTGGAGGTGGTGGCTGGCCACTCCAGGCACCAGTGATTCATGCAGGAAGCGTGTGGGTTGAGATGATACCCTAGCTTGACAAGAAGGAGCGGGAAACTTTGGCATTGAGCCTGAAAAGAGCTGCTTTCTGCTCCAGCTGTTCCTCTGACAGCTGCAGGGAAACTAGCACTGCTCTGAGCACTCACTGGGTGGTTCTGCTGCTGTACCCAGGTCAGTGGTACCTGAAGGACAGAGCCTGAAGGTGGTGAGCTCGGAGGTGCTCCTGGGGGTATTCCCTGGCCCAGTGCATCTCCTGGTCAGGCTGCTCAGCCCAGCTGCAGCGCAGCCAGGGCACAGCAGCCAACGGTACTGCTGGCAGTGAGGCGGCTGCCGCTCTGCACCTCCCAGCAAAACACCCCCAGCTACCAGCCCCTTGCCTCCCACACCCCGATCTTCTCCAGCAGAGGTGCTTTTACAGCTGCGGAAGGCAGCAGGGGACTTCCCAAGGGGTCCCAGGATGGCTGCAATTACTTTCTAGATCACAGGGATCCCAGGGAACACCCAGCATCTGCTCTGATGGAGGTCTCAGCAAGAAGTGGAAGAAGAAAACCATTCTGGCCATTCTCACAAACACTGTGTAAAACAGCAGCAAGCGTTCTCCTGATGGCCCATGCTGACCCTACCACAGAGGGAGGATACTTGACCCTCACCCTGGCAGAGCAAAGCCTGCAAACACTTCAGCACAGGCCATACTGCAGCTGTAGGTGTGGGACACAAGTGAGATGACCTGTGGTCCCTGGAGAGCTAAACTTCAACACCCACTTGAGGCCACTACTCAACAAGGGCTCAAGGTCACATAAACTCAAGGGCAATGCCTACATGAGCAAATAATTGTGTGTGATAGAGGAGATCAGTTGGCAGAAGCAGTTGGTTTTGAGGCTCCTACACCCACCATGCGTGCTGCTCGAGGATGTTACTTCCAGCTAGGCTTAATCTCCTGGACCAAGCCCTTAGACATGCATGTCATTCCCAGCTGCCCAGAGGACCAGCTGCTGCTTTCATCCACCACATCCTCCTCCACAGCTGGAGAACACCTGGTGCAAGCTCAGGCAGAACTTCTGATCTGGTTTCCACCAAAATGAACCCAGTTTGTAAGCAAAAGACTGCACTGCCAACATGTAGAGTGCACAGAGAGTGAGGACAATTAGGAAATTTGCTTCAAAACCACACGACTGCTCCAAAATGAAACACCAGTAGAGTTCGAGCCTATGATCTCTCAACTCCCACTGGTTTTAGAGGGAAATATGGCTACCCCAGATGGAGCCTTAAGTGTTTCCATAAGCTTTTGGTTTCACAGCTTCAATCCTAGCCCCTCGGGGGGGATTTTACACACCTTTCACCTTTCATCCAGCTGTCTGTGTCTGTATCCAGCTCCTGGCAGGCACATCAGAGGGGCCTCGCCCAGCGTGCAGACAGCTCTCCTTCCCTGAACCCGGGGCGGGCACCGCTCCAGCCGCGTGTGGAGAGCCAGCCCGCAGTATTCCTGGGGATTGGGACGCAAGTCTGAGCAGGAAGGGATCTGCCTACCCAGGGCACACCCCTCCACATGAAGGGCCACTGGGCAAACCGTCTGGAGACGGTTTTGGGTAGTGCCCACCTGCCATCAGCTGGCCGGGTCCCATCGCCACCAGAGCTTCTGCTCCACACCGCACACCTCCACAGCCGCTCGCGTGGCCAGGGTGCATCCCCAGAGAGCACGGGCAGCTTGAGGCAGCCATCAGCAAAACTCCCATGGCAGGGGAGCCAACATGGGCCAGGGGCTTCCCCTCGGACAGACCGACTGCTGCCAGCTTGAAAGGACAAAATTCTCCATTTACATGGGAAATGCTGGTTTTAGTGGCTTTCATCAGTCAACAAGGAAATACTGAGAGTAAAATAAACAACCAGGACAGCAGGTACACAAGCTGCGTGTTTTAGAACAAGAGCAGGTTCACTCCAGCACCAGTGTGTCTCTGCCATTCCCAACCAAAGGTCCTTCCACAGCTGGGACAGAAACCACAGCAAGGTGGACAATAACCACCTCCTCAAAGGCAAGATGTCCTTGTCCCAGAGGTCTTTCATAGCTTCAACAATATTCTCTTCAACCCTGTCACCTCTTCACAGGGGGGTAAAAGGCTGAGGAGGAGCGGAGTCTGGCTGCCTCAGAGCCATGAAATACCTGTGGCTGAACTGAGTTCCAGACACCTGCAGTGCTGCGTGGTGCTGGGCTGACCTGGTGACTCTGTGCTCACCACTGCTACACTGCTGCCATCTGTTAGAACTCCTTCAAATATATGTGAAAACCTCTCTCAATAAATATGTGAAGGGAATACACACTCATTTTCAGGGACACTGCAATAACTCAGCAACGGTTTCTTTGGCCCACCATATATATCCATATGTGTGCTTGTGCATATACATATATACATATGGGTGTGCGTGCATATAAACATACACATAAAGAGATACCTGTAAGACTTCTTGGGAAACAGATAAGGAGGCAGCAAAACATGAGGAGCCTAAAGCCAGTACATAAAATAATTGCTTCTCTGAGAGCCTCCCTACATTTTTCCACAATAAAGTCAACACCACCAAGGGCAGAAGAACCAGCCCAAAGCAGCAGTGAAACCCGCAACAGTGGAGCAGAGACAAACAACCACAGACAGGGAAGTAAAATGCATAAGGCAAGCAGCAAATTGGCTTGTACACACTGCCATCAGAGCCCTACTGCGGCATTTTTTGTGAGTTCTGATTCCCAGGTATTGTGAAGGAATCAGAGCTCAGCTCCTGGTGTGCCTCTTGGACACAGTGCAGAGACAGGAAGCCTGGCACGGGTGGGAGACAGGGAAACTTCATCTCGGGCTTCCAAAGAGTTACTGCACTCACAGGCTGGACAAAATGGTTTCCAAGGTCATACAGCTTGTTTGCTGTGGAGAAGGGGCCTCCTTTTTTTGAAGGAACGTTTCAGAGGTGTGAGAGAAAAAGAACCACCATTTTCAGGAAAAAGAAGGATAGGAATGCTAATAGGAATGCTCCCCTCTTTCTCCAGCACCCTCAAAACCATCAGCTCCTCTTTAGCATCCCACTCTCCCCAGCTCCAAAAAGGTAGTTTCAAAAGGTTATTCCTAGAGACAGCATGGTGTGTGTACACTGAATGAAGGCGATGCTGCATTCCTCCTGGGGAGATAAGGAGGTGAGGGGAGGAATTCTTTCCCCTGCGTGTCTGTGCATGACCCAGACCCAAAGAGCAGCAGTGTGTGACTGGCAGCTCCCCAGCAGATGACTCTGAAGTGTTTGAATGCAAGTCAAGGTGGCAGAAATGATCAGC
Organism: Falcunculus frontatus; assembly: GCA_013398115.1. Lineage (NCBI taxonomy): Eukaryota > Metazoa > Chordata > Aves > Passeriformes > Falcunculus > Falcunculus frontatus. Next base: position 4,315,068 of record VZRV01000202.1, on the reverse strand, counting down.
CAAAAAGCTTCCCTGCAGCCAGCCCCTTCAGGTTTCTGGGGCACAGCGAGAGCCCAGGACACAGCCCTGTCTGAGGCCTCCCCGCCTGCTTGGGGACCTGGGTTTTACAGAGAGCTCAGGCTTTGAGTGCTGAAATATCTGACTCTGGGGTGCTCTGAAGGAAAACCCCCAACCTCAGGGTGTGCTGGGGTTTGGGAATGTGGGCACGGGCCCACAAACACATGCATACACTTCCCTGACATCCTCTGCTCCCAACGATGGGAAGCCCATCACACATTCCTGCTTCTAGGGATGAGCAGGGATCAGCCATGCCTTGCTCACTACACACTGGATACTGGCTTAGGGAGCACCCTCACTCATCATATTCCTGAGCCAGCAGTGACTGAACAGGAGATGCAGTGTATTGGCTGCCAATCCATTGATACACATCCAGCTCCTGTCACCTGCCCTTAACCAGTCTTGCTGGTGCAGCTCTACTGGCAAAACTCCCCACCACAGCAAAATCCACCAGTGGAATCAACACATCAGACAAGCAAAATCAGCTTTGTTTACCCAGTGCTTTTATACTGGTATAACTGGAAGGGATTTTGCAGTGAAGCAGAATAATTAAAATCAAACAAAGAAACAGATCTTTGTCATCAATGTCCTGTGCTGTGCAGCTGTTGACAGTGTGAGGAGTCTCATTTGCGGTCCTCTGCAAAGCAGGCACAAAGGACTGCTTAATTACTGGTGAAAAACTCCCAACTCTGGAGTGGATTTCACTGTTTTTTGGCTGGGGTAAGCAATCAGAAATACTGTAGGCAGCTGGAAATGGAGGCAGAAAAGTAGAAGAGAGCTCTTAGCATGAGGCTTCACCCACTGTTACTCTGAGACTGATGTAAGTGGCCTCTGGCCTGGAGACCCTCCAAGCTGTGGGATACACCTGTGCAGGAGTGTTTGGTGTCTAACAGCTGGGTCAGAGACAGGAATTTCCCCTGTTGTTTGAAATACCTGTTACAAAACCAGAGCATAAGAATCACTTTAGATGAGAGTAGGAGCCCACCTAACACAGCATCCCATCTCTGATGGCCCAGGGAAAGAATTAACAGGGTAAGCACAGAGCTGCCACTCCATAGCACAGCCTTATTTTGTTTGGGTTTTTTTAAGGCTTCCATTTGCAAATTGCCTAATTGTAATGCCTGTATGTCAAAATCAGAATTAAGCAGGGCCAAAAAAACGAAGCTTGAGGAGAGCTGAATTTCAGAAAGCTGATGTTGAGGTTCCTATTTTAAGTCCAGTCAGATTTAGGGCTGCCAATCAAAGGGTCACATTTGCCTTCAAAGGCTGCTGTGCTGTGAGGGATTTCCTGATGCTAAGCACCCTGGCTTAGCTGCCCACTGCTGCGGCGGGCAGAGACCAATCACGCCGACATATCAAATACCCGGCAGCTCAGTGCTCTTGTCTGGGGGATATAAAAAAATATTTGCCCTAATCTCATTTTCCAAGGGATGGTGCGGCCTCGCAGTGCAGGAGGATGCTCTCCAGAAGGTCCTGTTCCCGGGATCCCTTGCTGGTCTCTGCAGCAGCATCTCTCCAGAGGTGCCTCTCCACCTCAGCAGCCCACACGTGAGGACACCAGAGGTGGTGAGGGACTGTGTTGTGTTTCCATGGTCCCGCTCTCTCCAGGGGAGGCTTTTGATCAGCCAGCACAGCTAAGAGGAAGGAGATGGGTGAGTCCCTGCATGGGTGCCCCTGGGAAGGGGCGAGCTCAGCCTGGGGCAGCTGCAGCTCAGCCAGGGCAGAGATCTCCCCCACGCTTCCCCTCTCCTCCCATCACCTCGCCAAAGATTTTACAATTACTTTTATGAGTTTCCCCAAGGGAATAAAAAGATTAAGGCATGAGTAACAAAACCAGAGGCGTGTGGAGTCTGGCCATGGCACAGGGACCAGCCCAGGCTCCCACCTGCACAAGGGGGGCTGCTTTGATGCCTGCAGCATGTGGGAACTCCCATTTGGATTACTGGAGACCATTTTCTCCAGGAATTTCGCCACACCTTATGCTCCCACCATGCTATCCTCCATTGCAAACCTGACCCCAGGCATGAGCACATCTCACCTTGTCTGCCCAGGGATTGCCAGCTTTTCTCAGCTCACAGTGCATGAGTAGCAGTGGCTATTCATAGGGAGAAAAAATGTTTTCAGAGGTGAGTTTTGGCACCCCACCCCTTCCCCAGCTGAGGGGAATTTTGGATTCTGATCTGGTTAAATCTGTGCAAAGCCTGCACAACCAACTCTTTTACCAGAGCCACAATTGCCCAGCTGCCTACAACAACACAGCCTGTGGGTGAAACCCACCTTTCTGGGTGGTATCAAATCCGTGTTAGAGGAACAGACAGTCACAAAGAAGGAGGTGAAGTGTCTCTGGAGGAAACACAGCACAGACAGGCCAGGGGAGGAGAAATTCCATGTTGGTCTCTTTGAAATACCTCATTTCACATGTAACTTTGGCATGGATGACCACCAAGCCTGCTTTGAGGGGCCAAAAATAACACATGTACATCACACCTGTGAGAAAAACAGGCATCAACAAAGACTTCCCTGTACAGGTTGTGCTCCACTTGGGAACAACCTGCTCTGAGTGACTCCACATTCCAACCTCAGAAATCAGAAATTCCAGGTGCAGCTAGAACCTGCCAAGGTTCTGAGCACAGGCAGCCCTTTCCAAACTGGGACTGGAGAGGTAAACCAGTCTGCAGACCCTCCAGTCCAGCTCCCTGTGCTTGCATGGATGGCCTGCTCGGAAGCCTCAGTGTGGGCAGGGTTTGCAACACCTCCCTGCTGGTATCTGAAATCAGAGTGCAGCGAGGGGCTCACCCACAGCCATAACTAGTGGGGAACAATCTGGTGGGGAGAGCATTCCAGGGTGCTGTGACATTCTATATTTATGGGAATACAATACCCTCAGGAGTACGCTGGGGACTCTCCCAGCTGGCGGAAACGGGGCAGCTCCTGCAATTACACTCGACACAGGAGCGAGAGGATGCCAGCCAACACCTGCCCTGTGTTTGTACAACACCACAATACAACAGCTGCTGCATGCCCCCCGCACCCCTGACCTCCTAGAAGGTAAATATACTGATATAGGATAACCCAAAATTCTCAGCAGCTAGGGCACGCACTCAATGTCATTGCTGGGCTCTGGAAAGGACAGGCACAAGAATAGGGATTTGAAACAGGTTCCTAGGATGGAGCTACCAAAACACTGATGCCTACAGGTATTTTCTTCTCTGAAAGCTGCATCTTTTCCTTCTTTCCTTCAAGTGAGCGTGTTATTGCAAAAGCCTAGTGAAACTCTGAAACCACACTTGAACAAACTCTAGGAAACAGAGCCACAACTTAGAAACAAACACTAATTGCAAGAGCAGCGGAGGCCTCTAACAAGCTGAGCAAAGCCAAATTCCAGCCCAGGTGAGCTGCTCTGGGGCAGCATGGGCACACACAGCCCTGGCTGGTGCCTGTACAGAGCAGGAGCTGCTTTGGGTGGTGGAGGGGTTGCATGCAGATGTTATTCCAGTGTATGACAGAGACACTCAGTAATTCAAGAACAGAGCAAACCTTTGGTGTCCTAAGAGAGACCACACAGTCCCACATTGCCATGTAGGAGAGCTGGGCCCTGCCCTCAGCTCTGTGCTGGCTTTCTCTGCAGTGCTGGTTCCCTTTGCTCATCTCCTGCACCCACAGCCCCCTCCCCACCTCCCCAGCACTGCCCCTCGTCCCTCGCCCCTGCGCCACGGTGTGTTGGGCAGGGAGGACTGCTCTCCTCAAAAGTGTGAGAGGTTATCTCACACAACTCCAAACAAAAGCTCACCAGCTTCCACCTGAGTGTTTTTAATCGCTGTTTTGATGATCAGCTTCTCCCCCATCCTCCGTTGCACCCTGCATCAGGTGTGAGAGGCAATCAGGCCAAGCACCAGACTCTTTCCTGGTTTCAGATGATCAAGGGACCTGCAGCACAGTTATAGTTAAAGAAAATGAAAAACAGAGAGAAATGGCCCAAGTTTGCTCTGAGCAGATGGATTCTGCCAAGTTCCAGCACACAGCACTTAATCCACACAAAGCCCTGATAAATTTAGTGAACTAGACTCAGTGAAAAGCCAGGTAAAACTGCTGAAATACATCCCCCTGGAAGGCACAATAGACACTGCCCAGATTTCCGTGGGACAACAGCTAATTTAAAGCCAGAACTCATGCACAAAGATACCAAGAAGATCTGCTGATTTCAGTGTGTACCTTCAGTGCAGTTTCAGGAGATGTATTTCACCAAGAAAAAATGGGATGAACTGAAAGGAAAAAACTCAACAAAGGGGTTTCCACAAAGAGTGAAACTATCAGGCATCCATGACCTGCACCACGATGGCATGGGGTTCCCTGCTGTTGGAACCCCGATGTTGGTAGCAGAGCCCTGACCTGAGCACAGCAAAGCACCAAATGCTCCCACTTCAAAGCCAAGCTAAGAAACCAGCTCATCTGTTGGCTTTTATTGTGCTGCTATTACTCGTGTGGTGAATTCCAGGTGGGGAATGTAACAGCAGCCAGGCCAAAACTGCCTCGCTCACGGTAAAGTTCAGGTGCAATGTGTAGCCCAAAACGAAGAAGCCAGTGGAGTTCCATCCTGAGATCACTGCTGAGTCATGAGGGTTTGTGTGGTGCAGACACAAGGTGGGACGACTGGCAGCGTTTGTCACCTCTGGGGAGAAGATGGATTTTTAGCCCAGATCTGGAGTTGGTAAAAATATACCAGCCAAGTTCATTCCTGTTAGCAGCTGGCTTGGCTGTTGAAATCCTTGAATAGGGTGTTGGTTACAAGTAGGGTGAGTCGTGCAGCTTTGTCTCCCAGATGGAACTCAACAACCCAGATTCTCCATACCCATCCCCTCCCCACCTCGCCCCAGAGGCTGGAAGGAAGAAAGAACAAGGGAAGGGGATGTACACAAAGGAGTATCATGGAAGGAAAAGTACAGGAGCAGTGTACTTTGGTGGGTAGGGCACCAGGAGGGCTGGGTTGTTACTACATCTGCCAGCTGTCTGCCGTGTGACTTTAGGGGAAGCCGTGTCATTTCTCCACCTCACTCTCCCAGTCTGCACTAGTATTTAGAAGACAGTATTTGCAAACTAAAGAACAAAAGTCCTATACATAACACGCCTACTCAAGCCCAAGTAATGTGTGTGTATTCAGAAAATACACTGTTTTCTTTGGTCGCAGCTTTTACACACATGTAAAACTCGAAGGTGTACACTGGTCTGTCAATCCTTGCAATGCTACACCACTGAAGTGTACAGTGTAGCAGAGAACAGCACCCAAGTACGATGGAGAGCCTAAAACTCCCCCACACTACACCAACAAGCAGGTGATCAGTGAGCAATCATGCAGCCTGGCTGTACGAATTGGGTCTGCTGGTATGTCTCTATCAGGCAGTGGGCTTACGGGTAGGCATCCCTGGAGGTTTTTCAACAGCAGAGGCAGGCCCTGGCACAACAAATCAGTCACCAGCTCAGATTTGGCACTGTGGTGGAGATGGCAGCTGAGATATTACTAGGCAGGTGCACACATCTGGAGCAATGAACACAGAGAAGACACTCAGACCCTTTCCTTCCTAAGACATGCTGCGCATTGCCCAGATCTCTTAGGGCACTGATGCACCAAGACCAACACTACCTGCACTGACACACCCTCCAAAGAGCTGCAAATATGTCCCTGCTTTGCCGGAGGGAAGGCTGAGCAAAGGAGCAGGGAGTGTGGGGGGTGCCTGAAGACAGCCAGGAGTGAGTGTGCGCTCAAGCAGCTCAGCCAAAACAGATCAATAGGCACTAAAATGGGAGGGTCCCCATGGAGAGCCACAGTAAACAGAAAGCTGCTGAAAGGAATGGAATGTGCCAGTGAGCAGCTTTCTCCAAGATATGATCTGAATCAACCTGAAGCAGCCCCAGCCAGATGCACCATCTGCTCAGAGCATTCCACAAGGACATCGCGGTCAACGGTGTCAGAAGCAGCAGACAGATCAAGGAGTGTTAATACGGAACATATCCCAGAGCCAGCTGGCAGGGAGAGATCATGGAAGACCTTCAAAAGGGTTGTCTAAGGACCATGTCTCCTGCTTGAGCCAGACTGGAATTTATCAGTGGCATCATATATGCAGAGGTGTGACTGCCACTATAATGCAGTGGCTCTCCAGAGGGGAAGGAATGACAGGATGGACATCAGACAGCAGCTGACAAGTCACCCAACAAAGAGATGGCTGCTGTGAGACAAAAGATGGGCACCCCATTTCAGTGCTCTAACAAAGCAATCCAGCAGTACAGAAGCCATGGCAGAGGATATGGTTTCACAAGTATCATCGTTACACTTGCAAGCAGAAGGCCACTCAGCCAGCTCATAAGGGTAGCAATGAATTTACATCACATTTCTAAAAGTTCACCTACTTGGTGTGATCTCCAGAGAGTTCCCATGAGATGCAGGACATGGCCTATACAAACACATGGCTCATGAGCAGTTCATGATCCAGGTGTGTTGTCCGATCTCACCATCTGCTGCCTCTCTCTGGAAGGCACAGGTTTCCTCTGCTTTTCTTTTCTTCTTGTCATCTCCTGCAACACCAGATGCCATTTCTGAGAGCTTGTGGGCAGGCAGTGCAGCTCCTCCTGGGCCTGTCACATAAAAGAGGCCGTTGTGCTGCAGTGCCACAGCAATGAGGGCACACACGACCAGCCAGCATTGGGCTGGCACTGCCCACTGCTCTGAGCCTCATCTCCCTGCACGCTGCTCCCAGCACAGGTTTGGACCATCACTCCCTTAGAAAACACCACACATGAAGCCCTAAGGATGGAAGAGGCCTTGTCCTCACCCCAAGGACCGGGCAGTGTGTGTGACTCCCTCACGGACACCCTCAGGTCGCTCAGCACTCTGCCCACCACCATTCCTCAGGTGTCTGAGGTCCAGCAGACAGAAGAGCAGTACATCCCTACTGTTCACAGGGAAGGAATACAGACCAGGGAATTTTCTCTTTGCACCTCAGCTCCTCTGTGTTTCACACACCAGTGTGGTTGTCTGAGGTAAAGAGGGAAACAGAGGGAGCTGTATTACAAACCCAATTCCTGAAGGATTTGGAAAGGGGACAGGCATTAACAGGGAAGGTGAGAATTATCTCTCTTTTCTTTATGGGATGGTTACATCAGCAACAACATGGATAATGCCTGAAACAGGCAGCTCATGACATGTTTGCTGCATCTTAGGAGTAAGATGAGTCAGTGCAAGAAAAACAAACAAGCAAACAAACAAGCAAGGGCTGGAGGCCAACCAAGGGCTAATTAGCACTGTACAGCATTTGCCAGAAGAGCCCCCTGCTGAGCTACAGCTTCTCCTGGCAAAGGGAGCCGTCAGCCTGTCCAGACAAATCACATCCCTCAACAGCTCCCAGGCAGCAGAGGACCAAGAGGGCTCTCCCAGGGGTGCCCCTCTTGCCGCCCCCAGGACACCCTCCGCAGCACCCCACAGGGCCAGGTGCCCTTTCTTCTTCACTCCCCTAAGACAAGGCCATGTTGTGAAAACACTCAGGCTGGAGAAATGCAGTTCACTGAAGGACAAACCCCTCGTGGCAACCCGGATTTTAAGAAAGAAATGTGGAAATTTTACAGGTCTTCCTGGAAAAGTTGGAGTGTCATGAGCTGTTTGCAGCAGAGCCAGGGGACACCGAGGTGGCTCAGTGCCACCAAGTGCAGCCCTGCACAAGGGCTCAGCTGCACAACATCTTCATGCCTGGCTTGTTCAGCTGATCTCATTCATGTACAGAAACAAGGCAGGCCCTGGGAACGCAGTGTATTTACTGTCTTTGAGGTGCGTTTTAAAAACTTGATTCCAACAGCATTAAAATTAAATAACTTGGCAGAGAGCCTATAAAAGAGACTGTATTTCAAGACATAGCAAGACAGGAAGATGGTTCATACAATTACGCTGACAGTAAAATGCTGAACTTAATTATGACTTCAGCAATGATGACATATTTGTGATGATTAAGTTCAAGATCTGCAGATAACAGGACATGGATGAACTGCTGGGTTGCCTGGACTCCTTTTTTTCACTCTCTTCCCCTCCTCTCCCCTGAGGAAAAAATTCTGCCACAAGCCTCGGTCAATCTTCTCCCAGTAATGTTCAACTTTTCTAGATAAATTTAACAAAGGAACAAGGAAGAAAAAAACTATGAGGAAATGAAGTTCATGTAAATTCTGTCCACATGGGCATCTTGGCCAAAGTGAGAGGTCCTGCAAGGGAGGGGTTTTCCTTTTGCTGCGATGCAGAGCCACAAAGTATGGGCACAAAGAAGAGAGGATCCAACCAGACAACACAAAGCCACAGGGAATCAAGCTCCACCCCTCCCACAGAAGCTTGTTAGGTGGCAAGTTCAGGAGGAGACTTTCTCCTGGAGGCTCACAGTACATCACAAAATACATTAAAGATAGTTTAGTGTCACCCCTCCTCTCTTTCACTAGCTCCTTGTGTCACACAAGTGCTAAGGACATGTGTTGTTACTGCCCCAGGGTCTCCTGCACACAGCACTGCACACACTGCACCAAGCCTGCTGCTGCCCAGAAAACCTTGCCTTGCCTCTATTCCAAAATCCTGAGTGGGTTCAAACAAGATTCCAGCCACGTTGGCCTGCTAGAATAGCTCCCTCCCCTCACACCCACCTCCTGGTCAGGGAGCAAAAGCGACTCCTTTCCACATCTATTTCCCTTCCTGGACCAATAATGTTCGTATTGAGCTCATACTGCCCTGGGAAACTGGAGCAGACAGCTTCCATCTAGATCTGGGTTACTGTGTCAAACAAAAATCACCAGGTATTTTGATCCAGAAATTCTTGAAAACTCTGACAGCATGCTGGCAGTCTTACCAGAGTGAACAGAGTGACTGAAAAGCCTTTTGGAAGGGACCTGTGGAGGTCTCTAGTCCAAACTTCCTTGAAGCACGGCCACTGCCAACAGTAGATCAGGGTGTCTGTAGCCTTTTCTAACTGAGCCTCAGAAGCCACCCAGGAGGGAGATTTCCTGACCTCTCCGGGCAACCTGTCCCAGTGCTGCACCAAGCCCATGGGAGAAAGGTTTCCCAATATCTCATCTGAACCTTGCAAGCTACATTGTGTGACCCCTCAGTTTGTGAGCTGTCACTGATGGGAAGGAAGAGCCTGACTCCACCAACTCTATAACTGCGCTTCCAGGAGCTGTGGGATGTTGCTAGATTCCCCTCAGCCTCCTCTTGACCAGCCTAAACAAGCCCCCTTTCCCCAGGTCCTGACCATGTTGGTAGTTCCCTATTGGTCCCCTTCCTCCTCCCCTCACAACCCTTCCCACCCTGGGGTCCCAGAACTGGGTATTACTGCAGTTGTCATTGCACAAATCCAGAGTCCTGCCCATAGTACAGCACTCACTGGAGCTGTGAAGCAGCCTGATGTTGGGCAGTCCACCATGGATAAATTCTATCCAGGACCATGGAACAGGTGTTGCGGTGAACAACTGAGCAGTTCAGGGTGGAAAGAAACCTTTCAATAACTTACAATAATGAGCAGTAGTGAGCTGCTCAGTGTAAAACATGCGGGCCCAGGGTGCCAGCCCTGCTCAGGCTGCGGCACAGGGATGGCCATCTGCTACAAATATTGAATGAAGTTTGTCCTGCCCTCCCCAGGGACTTACCACACAACACCATGGGGCCCATCTCGCCTTGGGGGGCCTCAGGTAGTGCCTCTGTCTGGAGAAGGAGCAGGAAACTCTGATTTAGAAGCCTTCAAGATCACTTCCTCCTTCAGACGAATTCTGTGCAAATAACATTATTGACACAACAAAGAGGCAGATCACACTCGAGTAAATCATTCAGTTGCCCTCCCCACATGGGCCTGAACACAAACATCGTAAAGCCTTTTCCTAGGACCCACCACAAACAGAATAAAAGCAGCCTTATAGCCAGGACACGAAACACAGTTCCCCTCTCTTAACCCCTAACCCACAGTCCACATTCCCCTTCCCTCCTTGCTTTCACAATCCCAAGAAATGGGTTTGTCTGGCCTAAAAGGAAAAATTGAAAGCAAGTCTCCTACTTGATGCCGGACAGGGCTTGCCAAGAGACTAAAACAGCAAGGGCAGCCCCCTATCCTTCCCTGGTGGAAGCAGTGCTGCCCATGAGCCCTATGTCCACCCTCACAAGATGGGTGTAGATCCAGGATGGATGAGTGCCTGTCTGAAGCCTTAAATCAGCTCCAGCAGTTAGAAGGGTTTCAGATACACCCATACAATGTCTCCTGATAATTTCCACATGGCTTCTTGCTAAGTATATGGATTTCCTAGATCTCCCTTTCAAGAGACTTAACTCTCAGACACTATGGTTAGATGGTGGATGTTTAGGTTCCTTCTCAGAGCTCAACTCTTTCTCCTAGCAACTCTTCTCTTCTATAAAAAGCCATAAGAAATAAATTAATTCGTAAAACCAAAAGTCATCATAATATAGGAACTTTACCTAGAAGAGAAAATCCTAGAAAACAGGAAGGATTCTAGGAGAGACAACTGTGTCAGCATAGCTGTGGGGAGATGCTGAAGGAAACCACACGCTCTAGCACTCACAGGACCTGCTAAACACAACCCACACGAGAGCCAAGAGAAACTTGTGACAGCTTCTTCTGCCTGCACTTTGGACAACATTTATCACCAGACAGTTTCCCCAAAAGGCACCACAGACTTTTGGCAGTATAGAGAATATTAAGGAATATGTGAGTGTCAGATGATTGAGGAAAAGCAGCAAAAGAGCAGGACTAGAACCTCTATGCATCTGTCTGACCTGGCTCCAGAGGGTGTGGAGCTGTTTGGGAGACATGGGAGGAAGAAAGGTGAGAATCCAAAGACGTTCAGGATGCTGCAGGATGCTACCAGATAGAAACATGTTCACAAGTCATCCATCACTACCACGTGTCATCCCCTGCCCTCCTGGGCTGATTGCTCCTCACTAGAGGGACAAGAGGGCAGGCAGTGGGGCAGGCATACATCCCACTCCAACAGAAGGGCTCTCATCTGGGGGAGTGCCGCACCTGGACCAAAGGTCCTGTCTTCTTGCTCCATAAGGAGCAGCAGTGTCTGTGGGGACTCTCTCCCAGAGGATGCTGTGACCTGTTGATGTCCCCCAGCAGAAGCACACGGGGCCCTGCACTGGCCCAGCCCAGCCATGCTCTGTTCTGCTGCCCACAGGGGCTGGGGCGTGGCCCTGCCGTGGTACCACGCCCCAGGTCCCTGCCATGCCCAGGGACAAGCCAGTCCTCCACTGTCAGCGGGGCAAGGCCCAGGCTGTTCCCAGGCTGCTGTAGGAGGCAGCTCAGCCCTACCTGCCCACTCTGGGCTGGCTGAATTTCAAGCACTGTCAGGTAGGGACTTGCAGCGTTGCCCTTGCTTTCCATAATAAGAGTGCCCAGAGGATCTGTTTACATTGACATCTAGGGTCAAGCCTGAGGGCTGACTCCACCCAGCTTAAGCCTACCTCAGAGCTTGTTCTTGAAACCATCTGCTCTGTCCTTCCTGATCCTCCAGATGAGCTCTTCAAGGAATCAGTCCTGTTTCTCCTGGGCTTGTCTCTAATTACAGGTGTTAGAGACAGGAAGTGAGCTCTGCTCAAGACCAGGCAACTGTGGGTTTGGTGTTGGCCAACTGCTTGAGCCTACGTCTTGTAGGGGGATGGTTTGATCCCAGGCACTCAGCACGGAGGTGTGGGATTAACAAGTTGATTTCTTCCCTGATCCTGAACTCTGTCCAGAAAGCCTTGAAGAGCAAAGCTCAGGGAGGTGTCAGAGTAGATGGCCAGCAGGGCAGGAGCTGGAGGTGTCTCAAAGGGCAAGCTTCAGCGATTTCCCTTTACAGCCTGAAACAATATTCCTAACAAAGTTTGCACTATGTACCCCTATAAGCCAGGGGTATTTTATAGACCACCTGGAGCAAGGGCCACCTTCTCCAGCCCGTGCCTCTTGGTGACACAAATACACTTAGGAAGCCACTGGTCACAACCCCAGAGCTCTTGCTCCCCAACATCCAACTGAGGGCACAGCTGTCAAATGAGCTTGCTGAGGGATCCAGGCAGCTCAGCAGCTCTGGGGACAAGCCACCCCAGCCCTCGCACAGCCCTGGCAGACCACACAGCACTCCTCTGAAAGGGCTGGAGAGAAGGAATAGCCCAGACAGATTTGCCCACATTTTCAGTTTGTATGTTGTTTCTCAGACCTGCTCTCTAATTACAGTTTTAGGCCACATATCATTGGGATTTTGATTTGACCCAGCAATGTGCACTAGGCTCCAGTGGATCTAGTCCTACCACTCTGCTCAGAACCCCCTCCTCGTGCATGTGAGCAAACCTGGTGTTTGCTGTTCTATTAATTGCAAGGACACAGAAGCTACGGCTGTGCTAAGAAATTTTTACTGGAGTTTATAGAAAATCGAGTAATCCCCAGAAGCCAATAAAATGGCTTCACCCCCAAAACTAGCCATTTCAGAGTCCAGTTAAACTGGATCCTGAATTCATCGAGTAAATGAACCCCTTCCCAACATGCTCCATTAAACCAGGTGTGCTGCAGGGATAGTGCTGCCCTTTCTCCAGACTTTAAAAAAAACAAACCAACCCCCAAACTAGAATAAAGCACTTTTAATTCCCTGTAAAAAATAACATGGTTTAGTATGACCTAGCATTTTTTCTCTTTTAAGTCACCCTGAAAAGCATAAATAGCAGCCTATATGGTGTTCCTGACTTCCCATGATTCCACTGTTCTTTCCTGAGCTTTTTTGCTTCTGTGATTTGTGACTAGTCAGGTGAGCTGGCTGCAATGTCCTGTGCCTACCAACACAGGCAGAATCATGGGAGCAGCCATCATTTCTTAGAGATTTTGGAGGCACAGCACCTTCCCACCAGCCCTCAGCAAGTCCCTTCCATCGCCACCCCATGACAGCTGAGAGGTGAGTGGAAGTACTGAGCAGCCCCACAGGACCAAAAGTCAGCACATGGAAAACAGCAGGAAGACATTTTGCATTTTTCTGCAAACACCTGAGTCCCACTAAAAAAAAAGACATGAAGAAAAATGACAATCCAAGCAGAGGAATTACGTTCTCCTCTGCAAGCTGTAATCCTTCATCATGTTCCTGAGACTTGGGAACCCATCGAGGCTTTGGGAATGAGAAAGCCATACAGGTAACATTCACTAGCCCTATCCAGATGGAGTATGTCTACCCATCGTGTGCAGTATCTGAATGCGTTTATTTCTGACACCCACAAGTAGCCCAAGTGACATTTACTGGGACTGGCTTGCCAGCTCCACACTGCTCTCCCAGTGGGGCTGGAGGCAGTGCATTCCCAGCCAGCAGCAGCCCCTTGCTCTGTGGCTGGCAGGGTTCAGCTGTGCACTGCCTGTGTCAGCAAGCTGTGAAGGAGCACCTTGTAGAGTTCATCTTTCTCTGTGCTCAAGTTCCAGAGCTATTTCTTAGTCCAAGTATTCAAAAACGTTACGCTCCTCTTAAACTGTGCTAAGCTTGTCCAGAAAGGACAAATACATCTGGAGAGGAGGGAATGACAGCACTCACCTGCTCCTTCAAATCTACTTGCTAAGCTTCCTTCACACAACCATCCATCAATGCCTTCCAGCACCACTTTAACGATGGCTCCTCACCAAAATGGATGCAAGGAGCTTTTGCAGAGGCTTAGGGGACTCAACCATGAGCATAAATTAAGTGAGCACTATGCCAAACAGATGAGCTGTGCTGGTCAGCAAGGCTAAAACCCATTCTCGGCTTAGAGTGGTTAAAAAACACCCTCTTCCATAGTAGACAGCAGACCAAGCCCTCAGGTTCCTTTTTCCATACCAACAGAGCGTCACCTCCTTGAAGAAACACCAGCCCAGAGCCAGAGTATGGCACAGTTAGGACAAGATCCACAAATATCTGTTGCTGTGGCCATGTCCCAGGTACCCATGTTCATGGATACCTCCAGAAAACACATCTGTCCATTCTGAGGCATCCCCTGCAGCTGGATCAAACCCAGTATTTGTGCAAAATACAAAATGGGGTGCCAAGACTCTCAACTGGTCTCTGCTTCTAAAATATTTCTTGTTTTGACTTAGAAAAGACCAGTGTTTATTAAAATTGACCACAAAATATATTCTGTCATTGCTAAAAAGGATCTCACAAACTTCCCCTAGGGAACAAGACTTTTCCCCACCTACAGATATGCAATTCGTAATGTGAATGCAAACCTCTGAGGGACAGTGAAAGGGGGCATTTTCCAGAGCATTTCACAAAACACACAGGAGCGAAGTCCAGAGCCTGATTATGTACATGTTAATCTGATAAAAATAAAACCTGTGTCCTGTCAACAAACTTGGAGTGTCATTGCCAGAGGTACAGACTGGGAGTTACCCTGGGCACGCACTGCATGTCAGAGGAAATATTCTCTGAAGGGCACACACTTTAAAAGCTTTCAGCCCTAGTCAGGATTGTGTTTAAGGGGTTCAGCGCCTTCTCTGAAGCAAATGTACTTTAATGAGGATGCCTGTAAGGCATTTAGGAACTAATATAAATATCTTGCAGAGGAGGACTAGTGATACATGCATCCCTGTTGCAAACATAGCATAAAGCCTATGATGAAGACAGCCCCATGATAAAGATAACTTTCAATTACCAAAAATATTAGAGAAATCAAATACAAGAGTCTTCCCTGGAAACACGATGAAACTACTCCCAGAAGCACCACAGGCAGACTACACTTTTTGTATCCAGCTGAAAAAACCCCCCTCTGTACTTGCTTCAGACAGTTATTCTCACCTCCCTGAAATAACTTCCACAAACATAACGTGCCCAAGTGATGGTCTCTCTAACCTCAAAGGCACAGGATCTTGCCACAGTCACTGATGACAGACCACAGGCTAAAGGGCAGGAGCTGAAGCAGTTTGCAATGCTTTATGAGTTTAGGCATCTAAAGAGGAGCCCAACAGGCTGACAAGGTAAGAAACATGGCACAGAGGGTTTTGCTGGGGCAACCCCTCCAGTGCACAACACCCATCCATCACTCACCATCAGGGAGAGGCTCTGCTCTCCCCTCTGCTTGCTCAGCACAGCCCCTCACCGTTTGGTGCATTTGAAAATCACCACCTCTGAAATGGCAGAAAGTACGCTTGACAGAAGGCTGGGCCCATCTTCTCAGGCAAAGGGGACCCTGAGCTTCCACAGGCAGCAACTGCAGTCTTGGGGCTCTTCTGTGAATGGACACAAGACCCTTTTGAATGCTACTCATTAGTGTTTTGGCTGGCATGAACTGTTCTTCTGTGGCCCAGCTGATGAACACAAGCACTGCTGCCAAGTCTGCTGATAAATAAATAAGGATAGGAAAAGCCTTATGGTTTTTGAAAAGGGCAACAGGAACTCAATGCTCAAGGCAGCAAACACAATTTGCAGTAACAAACAGACTGGAGTCCAAGAGCAGCTCAGTGGTGATATTCAACCCTATTTTCCTCTTAAACATCAGCTATTAACAGCAGAGAAATCGACGGCACTAAAGGCAGCTAGGATCAAGCTGATGGGGGATGCTGCTGACTTCTCCCAACTGCCTTCCTCATTCGCTTCATTTATCACCAACAGCCTCAGCTCTTCCAGCTCCAGCCTTGCTCCTCTCCTCAGCTCTGCAAGCAGGACTAATTTTCATCAGTGACATGGCAAGACACTAATTACAGTACACATTTCATTTGTGAAGGGACCCCAGGGAGAGGAGGAGGGGGAAGAAAGCTTTTTGCTTGCTCTGCCACCTAAACAGTTTGTATTTGTTAGTGTAGAAGTATGATGACAGCGAGCTGATGCCTAAGGAGCAGCTCACCCATTAACCTCACATCCGCCGCAGTTCACACCCACCACCATTTATATGCACCATTAATATTTATAAGGATGACGTGTCTTTTTGACAGGAACTTGTGCCTCCAGCGACAACAGATGTTATACCATTTATGAAAGAAACTACTCAAGCATTTCCAATGGACCTTGTGCGTGCTCATCATGTCTTTATCCCGTGCCCTGATTATATTATCCATGCAGAGCCTGGGTCACCTCCTGACTCCAGTCCAAGAACATGGATGGCAGCACACTTGCCTGTAGAGTACTCAAAAATGTTTTGAGTTTCATTATGTCTCTGTGAATGTTCTTCTGGGAGCCAGAGACCTTCCAAATGCACCTGACAACTCAAACAGAAGTGTGTGAGGACATTACATGTCAGAAATGAGTATCTGCCACTTACCTGGGCCTCCAAAACACATGGCACGTAGCTGAGGCTGCAGGATGGCCTCCCACAGTTGCCTTTGCCACTGTCACCACAGCTGCATTAGTGATCATGCATCATCTAGAAAGAATTAAAGTCTGTTTTTACACACTGTGTTATACTGCTCTACACACAGGCTTGCAGGAGAACACGTGCAGCGAGGCCCAGATGCCCTCACCTCTGCTATAACTATGCTGTTTCTTGGCTAAACTGTAATTTATAGCTTGTGTAGGAGCCTGTCTCTGGCAGCACAGAGCTCCCTGCTCTAGCAAAGGTTAAACTCCCACCCTTCAGGGAGGAGGAAGCAGTGCCAGTACCCCTCCCCA
The DNA here is from genome assembly GCA_013398115.1 of Falcunculus frontatus. Classification (NCBI taxonomy): domain Eukaryota; kingdom Metazoa; phylum Chordata; class Aves; order Passeriformes; genus Falcunculus; species Falcunculus frontatus. The sequence goes on along the minus strand of VZRV01000202.1, from coordinate 4,298,400 downwards.
TCAGGAGGGAGCGGGATGAGCTTAACCTGGATAAAATACAGCTAAGTCGATGGGTTTAGTGAAATCTTCAGGAACTACCATGCATGGACAAGCACCAAGGTATTGGACAAGGTATCTAAGGAATGTTTTCTTTTACTAGATTGCAGTTGACATTTCCATTAAAATGCATGAGGTTATCATGATTTGCTTCACCTGATGTGATGGAACTTGTTTAAAGTAGCACAAAAATGTCACATTATCCCTGTGGGCTAGAGGAGATAGCCCACAGTGACTTCCTCCTCCAGAATGGCAGCTCTAGTGATGCCCTGATATTTATGACACATACATTTTTAATGTCCAGCACAAACAGCTCCAGCATTTGTCAACTCATTTGACCTGCAGCTTTTCAAAGAAAAAACAAAAAGACATGCTGCAGAACAAGAGCCAGCAAAGCGTACAATGCCTTGCCATCAGCACCCGCCCAGTCAGAACAGAAACAGGATGTTACAGCCATGGCCAACTCTCTCTGGCCGTTCTTAGCTGAGATTTGCTGCTGAAGTTTCCTCATGCATCCAGAAGTCCTCACCTTCTGCCTGCAGCTCCTCACTGCTCAAAAACTCAGATCGAGGCTTGTGAGAAATCACTGCTGTTCAGCAGCCACCAGAGTTTCATCACCCAAGTCCTGACGCATCTGAACTTCGACTGGGTTGAGTTCGGGAGCTCCTTCACTTCCCATTTTCCTACATTAACAATGCAGCACCTCTAACCCAGGTTAGCTCTGAAACACAACTGATACAAACACCTGCAGTAACGAGGCCTGACAAGTTTGGGGACTGCACCTGCAGCCATGGCAGTGCAATGCCTCTTGTGTAAATCAGCAGGATTTACACCAGTGTTAACCCCACTGTTTGTGCACCTGAATACATGTGTGTTGTGGTTTTACCCCAGCCAGCAACCAGGCTCACCCACTTCCCCCCACCCCCACGCTAGGAAAAGCAGAGCTTTCTCTGAAGAGAAAAGAAGCTCACAAATGCTTAGAGTTCATCTTTTGCCAACAATTACATACGTTGTGTGTTACTGCACATTTCATAAACGTGTGTGTGCTTTTGTGTGTTTTTATACACCTCTGATGACCTTATGTGCTTAGTTTTGGTTCAGAACGAAGACGGTTCCTTCAAAATTGTGACGCACATTGCTTTGCTGCAGGTTGCACACATACTATCCTGGTTTTCCCCTGCCACTTAGGTAGGCTAAGTATGCATCAACCAGACACAGAGTAGTCACAGGTGTCTCTACTTCCTTAAATACAAAAATCTTCTGGCCCGGTCCAAACAGCATTTCTGCTTAGCCAGCATTAATTATATCATCGAAAAGAACCAGCCGGTTTCCACATTGTGTTACACAGAGAATTAGGTGCATCAAAAGTAGAAGGACAGATTTAAACACCCAGCCCCCAGTACATCCCACCCTGCTCCTGCCTGGTGCAGGGAAACTTGTCACAAACTGAACAGACTCTGACAAAACCCAAGCACTGATGCTTTAACATAAAACAAAGAAACATACCAGAAACACCCTTCTGAAAATAACACCTCTTGTCCATTGCGATACAAAACGAAGAGTGGCCTGAGCTTAGGTCTCCAGCCAGGATATCCCACATACTGGCTCTATCCCTTATGCACTCCGTGATGGCCTTGGGAAGACAGTGCTGAACTTGTCTGTCCCAGCTTGCTTTTCTGACACACATGGATTAGCCCAGTGCAGGCACGGAGGTTTATACAGCACTTTGAAGATGAAAAGCAGTGTTAAGCAACAGTGGGACTGCCAAAGAACGAGCCACGCCGGCCTTTCCCGGAGCACGTGCCGGTACCCGCTGGGCCACGCGGGACTCACCAGGCACCGATCCAGGTGCGAATCCATAAAACCTAATGGAGCCGGGCGTCCCGGGGCTCTGAGCAGCTGTGGGCGCTCCAGCTCACGCCAGACCTCTCCGCAAGGAAAACCTCAGCGCCACCAGAACCAGAGGGCTTTCCATGGCGAGACAAACGGCGAGGAAGCTGGAACAGGAGGGGAACTATGCCGGACACGTACAGCGAGCCGAGCGTGCGGCTCCGCGCCGGCAGCGCCGATTCAAGCGGGGGACGCGTCTCCCGTTTCCTCGGGCGGTAAAAATATGACATGCATTAGCGAGGAGAATAAAAGGAGGGAAACAAAGGAGCGGGAGCGAACACCTGTCGCTCTCCTCGGGGACGAGCCCTAATGCTTTTATTTGCCTCAGTCTGCTGGGGGAACTGCAGCTGCCAACTGTCATCAGCATCAAGTTACCCGCACAAAGCTGGCCTGCCCGGCGCTTTCAGCCAGGGGAGGCGGGCGGCTGCGGCGCGCCAGGGCCGGCACCAAGCACTCTGGGCCCAGCTGCCCGTGGCCACAAGGCAGGCGAGCAGCCCCCGGGGCTGGGGACGCGCTGCACCGCCGAGCAGCCATAGTGCCTCGCACAGCCCTGCGACACGGCCAGAACGAGCGCGTCCTCCCGGGCTGGCATCCACACCCGGGCCCTGAGAGCCGTCCCATCCACTGGCAAGGGGCAGGACAAGACCGGGTCCGTGGCCAGCTGGACCTGCCTAGCCCCAAGGGTTCCCGGTCACTGCTTAGACAGACTCTTTCACGCCCAGGTCGGTGCCGACGCCCGGCTGTCCCCGCCGGCAGCTGGCCGGCCCCAGTGTGCCCTCCGTTCCATGACCACCTCAGCCGCGCACACGGGTATTCCAAGGCTCTGAATCCGTAACGAGTGCTGGGGTTTGGGGTTCACTGGGGTTCACTGGGGGTGAGCACTGGGGGTGAGTGACGGGAGCCGCACGCTGCTGGCAGGGGTACGTCCCGCTCCCAGCGCCCGGGCCGGGAGTCCCCGCGCGGCCGCCGGGCGGTGGCGGGGCCGGACCCGTTCCGTTCCGTTCCGTTCCGCTCCGCTCCGCTCCGTCCGCCAGCGCCCGGCG
>VZRV01000202.1:4233651-4294993 GCA_013398115.1 Falcunculus frontatus | reverse complement strand
GGGGGCGGCGGTGGGGGGCGCCCGGCCCGGCCCGCGCCTCACCCGCGCCCCTCTCTGTTCTCCGCGGCGCAGGGGGCGGGCGGCGGCTCCTCGAGGCCAGCGAGCGCTTCGCCGCCGGCTACATCCAGTGCATGCACGAGGTGCACACCTTCGTCTCCAGCTGCCCCGGCATCGACGCCACCACGGCCGCCGAGCTGCTCAACCACCTGCTGGAGTCCATGCCCCTCAACGAGGGCGGCTGCCCGGACTCGATCACGGACGTTTTGGGGGAGCCCGCCCTCGGCCCCTGGCCCGCCGGCGAGGTGCTGGCCCTGCCGGCCGGAGCCCGCCCGGGCCTGGCCCTACCCGCCCCGGCGCTCTCGCCCTCCCCCAGCGAAGAGACCTGCTCCGACTCGGACGAGGCGGAGGCCGAGCCGGGCCAGACCTCCACGGACGGACTGGACGCGTCCCAGACGCAGGGCCTGCCCTCGCCCGGCTTGCCCAAATCCATGTGGAGACCCTGGTAACGGAGGAGAGGAGTCAACGCAGACCTACCTGCGGGGGAGGGCAGGGTGCCCCCGCTCCGCCCGCACACGCGTGTGTGTGAGTGTGGCTGTGTGCTGTGTGTGTGCGCGGCTGGCAGCGCTGGGGCTGGGGACTGCACCACGGGCACTCTGACGCTGTCACACCCTGACAGCCTAATAGCGAACGCGTTAACATTTCATCCGTGTGTGTGCGGGTGTGGCATTTTGTAACTTTAGGGGTTGTTTTTATGAGAGGATGGGGGGGAGGAGGGAGTTGGTTTGTAGTAGCAAGGCTCTCTGGTGGAGACATAGTTATTTTATAACCCTGTCTCTTTCTTCTTGGCCCTTAGAAGTGGCCCGAATACCACTACCTTTTCAGAAAAGGCCCTTGTGCATTTTAAGTCATGATGGTTAATTCCAGGAGAAGCTCGAGCTAAGTCTGCATGCACGGTTTTAAGTGTTCTAGTGATAGCACAGACCCCTGAAAGGTGTCAGTGGGGGGTAGCATCTGTACCTGGTAGCAGTCTAAAGTCTCACCCTTAGGGAAGGGAGAGAAAACTAGAAACCTGGTGGAATTGTACAAACATTTTAAAATATATTGGTGGCAGGGTGCCTTTTAGAAATGAGTGTCTTTATGCACATTTTGCTTTTAGCACATTTGAGTTTATTGTGACTTTATGTATATTAGGGTGTCAAATGTTTTTTATTTTTAACCTTTAATAAAAAAACCTGAATTCACTACGTGGCATATACTGTGTAATGTGATGTGCTTCTAACTCATTTAAAAACATTAAAAATACAGCTCCCTCTTGTTGGCTCTTAACAGCAGTGTGTGTATATATCATGGAAACAATGCTGGTAATTAAGCAGTTAATTCCTGTACTAAGCATTGTTAACTTAAGTATTTGAATTCAAATATTTCTTTTGTTTAATTCTAGTAGACACTTAAGTTTATTGCATGAGCAAGGTCATACTGGCTAAGGTTGGTGTTAGGCCACAGATTTCGGGGCTGGTTGGTCTGGATGCCAGTCTTAAACCTACTCTACTTGATCTGCCATCTGAAGGCATTGCTCATACATGTACAGCTTTAACTTCAGAAAGGCTAGGCAAATCCTGTCCTGGGGCATAACTTCACAGGAGGATGGTTTGGTTTTTGGGGGTTTTTTTGTTGAGAGCAAAAAAAAACTCCATTGACTAGAGCGTGCAGTGGATTTGGAAAGCGTTCTTTAATGTTTCTGGGGGCTTGGAGGGGGGACCCTCAGCATTTTTACCCATGAGGTTTGACCCCTCCCAGTTCCTGCTTTGGGGAGATGCCAGGTTATTTATGCTGTGATACAATACCTTTCAGAGAGCTGTCATTGTAAAGAGGAAAAAAAGAATTGTAAAGTGTCTTAATACATGGAAGTTCCCAAACCTAGAACAAGCGAGAAAGGAAGCAACCTAACGACCAAGGGACTAGACATGTACCTTTGTTAATAACCCCACAGAGTAATAAAAATAGAAACTGAAGTACTGGCAAGGCCTTTTTTTTGTGATTTTCTTTACCTGAGGTGGGTGTTCTTGTTCAAAGATGTCTGTCATAATGTTTGGTCCTTCTCATCCCCTGTTGTGCTAAATTCCCTTTGAACTGGGAGGAGAGGGGCAAAAAACAGCTGAGCAAGGGCAGGTGAGAGCTTCTGTAGTGACCTTTCTGTTTTAGGGAGGGAGGTTAGGGTTTTGAAGTGTAAATGAAGCCTGGGACACTTGCACTAAAACTAACACCCCACACAGCAGATGACCTCTCGGATGAGGCTGCACCTCTCTAGCCCCAGCACAAGTCCAGGTTTATCTACATCGAGCTATTTCCCTCAGGTATCACATCTTGTTTGATACTTGGCTCTCCCCACTTAGCTCAGACCTCCTGGAACTCCAAGAGTGATTCACCCACAACACATCACCCTGTATTGTTACTCTGCTCAGCCAGAACCCCTCACTTTTAATGGCTGGAAAAGGCCCTTTGCATGAGGGACCCTCCAGAGGGAGGTGAAGCCACAGCCTGGTTCCTTGACATGACCGAGCCTATGGCTCACAACAGCACTCAGTGGCTGTGGCAGTGACATCCAGGGTTGATCCTGGCCCAGGGCAGCCACTCCAGCCTCTCAGCTGCTGCAGGAACACACCAGAGACAGCTTGGCTTGGCTTCATTGCCATGAGATGAAAGACCCTCATGTTAGGGCTCTCTGTAATGCACCTGTGAAACCAAGTGCAAATCCTGACACTTGGGTGACACAAACAGAGCCCAAAGTCAACACAAAAGTGCCAGCTCTAGTTCAGCAGGGATTGAGGGTGGGGGCAGCTCGAAGCAAAGTCATCTGTGCTCAGCAGCACTGCAGATGTGGTGCTTACCTTTCCCTCTGCTGGCCTTGGAGAATGGGAGCCAAAGCTGGTCTTCCCATGTCCCTGCTGTCTCCCATTCCTGCTTGTGCTGCTGCCCTTCCCACACCCAGGGTAACCTTCCCAGGCTGGCTCCCTGCACATGGGCCACACAAGCTGGAGACCTGGGCACATCCTGTTCCCTCTGCTGCAGGAAGAAAGAGGCACAGGGGCTGTGAGGCCACCTGGACAGCTGCTCTCCCAAAGCTGGAATGGTTGGGAAGAGCAGAGGGATTACAGGCCTTTCCCTGGAGCACTTACCAGTCCTGTGCTGGCTGAAAAGAAAAGCCAGGTCAGAGCAGTACTATTAGGAGTTTTCCAGTAGTGTCAAAAGCATTTTAGAAATGTGCTAGCAATATGCCATTTTTTTTTTAATCCACAAATTAGGTTCACAGAAAGTTTACATCCTCTGATTAGGTGTTACTGGATTTGTCCATTTGCATTTCTGTACCTTACTGCAAAGGTGTCAAATCTGACACTTCCCTGACAAAGGCAGGAAAAGGTGAGCATTTTGGGGGTGGGACTGGGGAAGAGGCAGTGTGGGGAAGGAAGGTTTCCAACAGCTCTGATGAAAAACCAGGGAAGCCTTTTCAAGTCCTCCTTTATAGAAACTGCCTTTATTCTTTTCCATTCCAAAGTAATACAGACTATCTGATCTGACAGTGCACTGCCTTGTAAAAGGAGAGAGAGGCAAGCACTCTAACAGGACTCCTCTCGTTTGATATGCAGGTGAGGAATAATAGAAAAAAGGGCTCATTTTCCCCTCTCTTTGCATGTCAGTCACTCACACCTGTTACAGGGGAAAAATGCTCCTTGTTAGACCAGGTCAGCTGGGAGGACTTAGAGTTCAAACCCAACTCCTCCCAACCTCTTGGCAGCATGTACCAGATCTTTTTTCAGAGCCTCTGGCCAGGAGGCAAGATCAAGCTTTTAAATGATACAAATCAACTTACATCTTCTTTCATCTCCACTAGCAAGTATCCTGCAGCTCTCTGCAGTGTCTCCCTCTCCAAATAAATGTTTCAGTCTCTATTCCAATTAAAAGAATAGAAGAGTGAAACCAGTCCAGGCCTCAGCAGCAGGTCTAGGGGATGCACAGACATCATGCAGGAAATCTGTGCTAAGCAGGCAGTTGTTTCCTGTCTGTAACACAGCTTACACTTCTTACCATCCAAGATGCTGCTGTTAGCAGAATGGTATCAAAACGTCACAAAAAAGGAGGATTTATTCCTATGAGAAGTGCTGGAATGAGTGTTGGTTAATCCTGGCACCCAGAGCCTTGCCATGTTATGGTAAACTCTCCACAGATAATAGCCCCACATCCCCAAGGGGTCATCCACTCATGACAGCTCCAGCTGTTGGAGCCCAGTTTCAGGATTTCCCAATGTTTGGGCCCATGTCCAAGCACAGCTCTGCACACACTCACACAGAAGCAGCTCTCCAGTCCTGACTGCTCCTCCACGCTGCAGACACACAGGTTTTACAAATCCGGTGTTCAGCTGCTGGAACACACTGAAACTTTTGTCCAAGCCACTTGCTCTTTTCTCTGGAGATGAAAACAACTGGGTCAAGCAGCACATCTCCTGTCAGGCTTGCCCCAGGGCATGGTCTGCCCTTGCTTGAACCAGATACACACAAGCCACTATGGATGGGACCTGGGAGGGGACATCATCTTGCTCCACAGAGGAGCACAGTGGTTTCAACAAGGTCGTGCAGGAAGCATATGGAAAGAGCAGGGGTTCACACACTGATCCAGCTGTTTTAACCAGAAGCCTACCCTTGCTCCTAAGAGATATTCTTTTTGCATGAGATGCCTGGTTCTAAGTTGCATCCTCTAGCAACTTCCCGAGTCCACAGTTATCTAAATGGATAGTGTCACTGAATTGTCCACTTTAAACCTCTCAGGCTTCTGCATGACCTAAGCTAAAGAAAAAGCAAAGGGGAAAAAATAGTCTCTTTCCTTCCATGACATTTTAGCTCCCTATACAACATTAGCATTTCATGATAGTTTTCAGCAAATGAAATTCATTGCACTGCATTTTAAGGAGGTTAAAAAAAATCCAAGCTGGTTCAGAAAACATTCAAACATGAAAATACACCTCGCAGCATGAGGCCTAAGTTAATTTAGTCAAACAAGATGATGACTGAGGGTGATTTGATTAGTTATACTGCCTATGTTGCATTACACATGTTCTATAGCTCACTTACCAGCTGAGGAAGTCATGGCTTCAAAAACTCTTTTAATCCAATAAAGTAGAGCCTTAAGTGCCAAGACCTGTATAGTAGGTCCAGATTGTCTGAAATGAGGAGGAAAAGGATTGAAATCAGACACTGGAAGAAGTAATGAATTTATTTTCTTTTAATGTCAAGTGAGACAGAACATATTTCCAGAAGCAAATACAAGTTGCTTTGGTTACAAACAAAAACTACTTAGTGTAACAACAACATACAAGTAATTAGACTAACTGATCCCTTCTGGCCTTACATTTCTTAAGTGTAAAATTAAGTCAATTTGTGGTTTTATAGTTTTTGCATTGGTCTCTGGCTAAAATATAAGTAGAAAGCAAGGAGAGTAGTAGTTTTCTTTGTATCTGAGAAAGCTCAGACCTAAGGCATCTTCAAACATGCATTCATGGGCCACTTCAGGAATTGCACAGATTCAGTCACCCTCAGCTGAATTCTGCAGAGCTCCTGCACCACCTAAGTACAAAACAGAGCAGCCTAATTTACAATCATCACCAGAGAGGCACAGCTTAAAGCATCCTTGAAATGATGTGCCTGTGCCCACTGAGAGGGAAGGGAAACCACTGGGCATCACCCAGAGCCTGTGTGCCCACTCAGGAGTTCCTAAATGGCTTTCAGCTTCTCGTGGCGCCTGTGGAAGCCTGGCTGTGTTTTGGGCTTTGCACCATCCATGACTGAGACACACACAAATAAAACTTCTGACTTCCAGTCTTCCTAGCCTAAACTAAGTTCATCAGAACCAACCCGTGCTGAGCAAAGTCACTATGAAACCCCTTCCACTGTCACCATGCAACAGGTTTTGTGATTGATGTTCCACATATTGAGAAGGGCAGGAAGCCCACAAGAGACGCATCAACTCCATCATCAGCCCCATCAAACTCTTCCACCAGTGGGGAGAGGTTGTTCACAGCATCCATATCTTTCACCAAGAACTGAACTACATAAATTCAGCAAATTTGCCTCCTTTGGGCCTGCAAATGTTACTTGATGTTTACAACCAGCCTTGGTGGCCTCATTACTCATGGCTGACCCCAACATTGATAATATCTACCTACACACTTCCACTTTCCAAAACAACACACTCAGGTTCCTTCCCTGCTCAACAGATCCTCAGCAGATGGCTGCACAACACCAGGAGCCCGAGACTACGTTACACACATGAGCCTGGTCCAGATTCTCTCCATCCTTCACAGGAGCTGATTAACTGGTCGGAAAAGGAGTGCAACTGGATCTCCTCATCCAGGCAGAGGGAGCACACAGCTTCTTACCAAAATCTAGGATTCCAGAGCAAATCTCTACTGAGGAGCTGCTACTCCCCAAGCAGGTGCAAGCCTCCCACTCCTTAATCCCTCTACTGAACCAGCATTTCTTACTAAGCTAACACACATTCTCAGTGAAGGCCAAGACTCCTCAGGAGCCTTAGGGTACCTCTACAGAATGCCCAGGATGTCCTTTAGTTCCCAGCAAGCTTTATAGTAGAAAGTGACACAGAATTTGGAATGCTCCTGAATGCGCTTGGTCTCAAAGAGAAGGTTTTAAGGCCCCAAGGGCACAAGCACTCCCACATCACACCTGGTGGGCCTGGCACCCCCAGCAGGGCTGCACAGCTGCTGCTCTGGTGTCACACAGTGACCACGGGGGCTGCCACGGTGACTCAGGAGCAGTGGGACACACTGCACTTTCCACTGCTGCAGGAAGCAGGAAAAATGATTCACATCCTTTCAGCCAGCGCCGAGCCGGAGCGTCACTCCATGGCTACAAAACTCCAGTGGCAAAGGGAAAACACAATGCAAAAACCCAAGTCCCTAATGCTGCTCTGTGCTTACTCAGGACTCTGTTCCTTCCCAGAAGCACCACTCCTCTCTCTATTGATGAAATTACAATCTACTCCCTGAACCCCTTTAAAAAACAAACAAACAAACAAAAAGCAAACAAAAACCAGCAACCAAATTCTTACTTGTCAGGTTTTTCCTAGAAGGTCTATTTCCAGAAGGCTGTATTTCCAGCAATATGTACCTGCTTGCTTTAACACCTTGGGATTTATTTATGTTTTTTTAAAGATGCAACAAAAACATTATGCTGATGTGCAAGTTGTTATAATGAGAGCCAGTAAGAGTTTGGTCTTGTTTAGTTCTTTCAAGAGCTATACAAAGAAGGGAGAAGTATTATCTCAGGGTTTCTTGAGGGGAAAGGTGATAAAACCAGAATTTACCAACAACTTTCATGTGTCTTTTGCGGGTTTATACAAACACAGACACCAATTTACAGCTGTTAAAATCAATCATTTCATAGCACAGAGAGGCAAGGGGCAAAGGAAAAAGGGAAGGGGACTAAGGAACTCTTATTTAGACTACAAGGGAGAATGAATCTGTAAGGCCAGAGCATCTGCTGATCTCTCAGAACTGTCAAATCTTTCCTAAAATCAAGGCTCTTACTGCCAGCCACAGGAATGACTGCTGTTGAATCAAGCCAATGTTTTCTTGCACTTTAATTTGTATCATACATGAAATTCAAGTAAGTACACTCAAAACAAGCAAAATCTTCTCAGTTTCCCAGGATGGAGTCTGCTGCCAGACACTCTTCCCTCCATTCTGTATTCAGGCAGAGTGAATTTAACTCTGGATTTACATTAATGGAGAAGTGGTCATGTGTCTCTCAAGGAGTTTTACTGCCTAACTGGCCAATTCAGCTGAAAAAGCCTCCTCAAATTTTACATTCCCAAGTCTCCTATGACTAAAATATTATGAGACTCAGGTACTGGATGAATCACTAAGGTCTTACACAAAGACAAAGTGTTGATGGGTGAGTGACAGATGCATACACTCCACTTGTTCTCTTTGGTCACCCAAACAGATTAGTTAAGTCCCACCCAATACTGAACACTTCAGAGAAGGGTTCTCCTTGGTCAGCCTAGCAATGACCACTGACTCAGCCACACACATGCATTTAAAATTAATAGATGCAAATGACATGGGCCAGATGGAAAATGAAATATGCAAGCAAACATAATCCATGTCATGCAAAATAAGTAGATCAGGAAAGAAAAAAGGTTACACGTATTCCAGCATTCTTTGGTTTGGTGTGGGGTTTTTGTTCTTTCCCTTCCCCTCCCAAACAGAATGCTTGCATACCTACTGCTTGCCCTGGGAAAATGGATCCCTGCAGTGCTGGCAATACCATGGGAATTCTCAGGTATTGGCTCCCTCCTTGAATACATTAGATTCCATGCCAGGTACTTTTAGATTTTGTGTACACAAACAGGTGGACTCTCTGGTCTGGCAGTCCTCGTGTTACTTTTCCAGTGCAGCATCTGCACAGTCACTGAGCACGTGGAGTCCCCTGTAACACACAGGTCCTCACCACGAGAACACAGCAATGCCTGGCCAAGCAGGAGGGGGTTTAGCTGTGGATCCCAGTTTGTTCCACCACTTCTGGGGAAACCTATCAGTTTGTGGGAAAGTCTCCCCTAAGTCTGCTGTCTTCACCTTTCCCTCATTTTTTGTTGGTGAGAAACCAAAACAAAACTGTTGCTCACGCTTCATCCCCCCCTAGAAATATAGCAGAATCCTGCAGTGTAGTGGGGAGATTTGGCTTTCTGGCCCAAATTAAAAGATGTTGACCTCTGGTCCTTTTTGATGCTGAAACACATGAGACTTCAACCTTGCTCCATTTCCTGTTAGAATCCCAGTATTGATCAGGGAAATGGGGACTGCTGGAGAACATGGAGAGAGCCTACCTGGTGCTCGGGGTTTGTTTTCTGCAGTGCTTGTAACCATGGCATCTAAGCAGCATGAAATCAAACACACACCTTCAAAAGCGGAAGGGCTTCACTTCCCCTCTCCTTCCCCTGGAACAAAAGAGTATCATTTTATACGTGTTTTGTACTTACTGGTTTTGTTTTCAGAGAACATTTGATATTAAGGAACTGTTTGGATAATGTTATTTTAGACATTTTTCTGACTAAAGCCACAAAGAGATTCAAGCAGCCCAATTACTTATTTGGGGTTTGGTCTTCAAAAAAACCAAAATCTGAAATGCCTGGACACACAATTTTGATTTGACTCATGCTACCTTAGAGTTCAGATCTGTACTGATCTGAGAGTGCAGCCTAGCACACAGCCCAGATGAACACAGCCCTTCGTGGGATTGGGCTCTGCAGCTGTAGCTTCTTTTACCAAAAGCTCTAAACATCACTTTTCTCTGTCCTCCTCAAATTTTTTTTTCTATTTTTTTGTCTAGACACAGGGCAATTGCAATCTTCCCTATTTTGACAGCTTTCTTGTTTGTTATGGTCACAGATCATAGACACACACAGGTTTAACCTTGTGTCTTTCCTTTCTGGCTGTATTTTAACAACTTCTGACTTCAATTCAATTAAACTGCTCCTAAAGGTCCAAATATCCTCAAGCCTCAAGAGCGATTCATCTTTGTTTCTTTCTCAAATTCTCTCTGACAAGGAACCCCTGTATCTCACTCAAAGAAAGGAAAATTGTGTTTTGCTGTTGATAAAGCTATTTTTAAAAAGGTAGTGTTAAGCAGTTTCAAAGAGGCAATGCCCTTTGGAGCTGTTATTATCCTCTTCCTCCCATTCTTCCATGAAAGTCACAAACCAGAGTGCAACAACCCAAATGTTTCCAAGAGCAGCAAACTGTCACCTTCTATATATAGCCCAGGTGTCACAGTTCAGCCCCAGCCTTATCTGACAGCCTTAGCAGGACAGAAGCACACAACGCTTGCAAGGCTGGGGATACATTTAATTACAGCAATTTACTCACACTAAGTTTTGGCAACCAGCTTCAAGTCACCACTGTGTGTGTTGATAAAGTCTGCAGAATTTGGGGAAGGCTCTTGCATCCATACTCCTGGGAGCACCCCTGCAGAACAAATAGCACAGATTTCTCTCCCTCACGCTCTCCTCTCCACTGAAAGACAAATTTTACATCTGAAAGTTTTACAAGTTTTCTTTGGAAATGCTTGAATAAGCAAGTTGGACTGTATAAATTATCGAGGGGACAAATGCCATCTCCATTTATAGGCCCTTCTCAACCCAGATCAGAACCCAGTGCTGCACTTCCTGCCCCTGATTTACTGCCAGCTCGTTCAGCCATGGAGGATTTACAGGACCATACCCAAGATACCCCAACCTCCCCTGCATGGCTGCAGTTTGTCCCCTCAGAAGGCACCGTGGGCAGTGTCACTGTTGGACAACTTCCTGAGCCTTTGGGCCCTTTGATCTTGTCAAATCCACCCAAACAGACTCTACCTGCAAAGCCACCCTCATCAGTGTAATGAGTGAAGGGTAACACCATTAACTTCACAGGCCTATGAACACTAAATTGGGTGGTAAAGGCAGTCATATATCACTTCATCAAACTAATTCTGTCAGTAAATGAAACCTGTAAAACCATTTACAGTATGCAGTCTGCTTCAATTTATATCATTCAGCCATGAAATCGATGTGAGACTATAAATGGTTTCCTCAGACTGAGATAAAGACACCTTTATCCTAGCTGTTAGCTAACAGACTATCAGACAAAAAAAAAAAAAAAAAGAAAAAAAAAGAAAAAAAAAAAAAAAAAAAAAAAGAAGCCAAAAAAGCAAACAGATTTTCCTTAAAGATCCAAGCCAGAAACCCCTGAAAATTCTATTATTTAAATTTAAGACTTAAGCATCACCTCATAATGGTAGAGCACATACAAGGCAAGTATTTTAGGGGGACTGGTAGGACTAATAAAACAACATTGTTCATGTGTATGTTCCTAATCAGGTCTTTATAGCTGAACTCATTTAAATTCACTGCTCACGTAATGCAAGGTAATTATTACTAAAATAATATGAAATTCACTGCCTGACTACATCCAAAGCTTTAGAAGCCTTTATTGAAGAGTTTCGTAACCATCTTTTTGTATACTAAAAGACAATGGAAGCTAAAGACAACAGAAGAATTTCCTAGTTCTTTACATGATGTGGGAATCCTTCAGTATTGCCGCGTGGCTTTGGCAGTTAAAAAATTTCAGCACAATTCTGAAATAAATATATTTATACTCGGATTTGCCTCTAAAAGGAAGGGAGGCAAAAGAACTTCAAGGCAACCAAGAGTGAACAGAAGTTTTGCAGCCCTCAGCCGCCCGCAGGGATGCGGAGTTTAGGAAGAGGCGTGCATCTCCCTAGAAATCAGATCTGAACAGAAGGCTCTCCTGCCCACCCTCCCCTCCCCTCCCGGCCCTGCTCTGAGCAGCTGGGACAAAGTCTTCCCTATTCACAGGCAGGCAGCAGCTCTTCAGAACACAAAAAAGGAGGAGGCTTGTAAAGACAACTGCATATAGACACTGGAAATAACTCCCGATGGCCACATTCCTCCCATTGTCACTGCTCCCCGCATTGTGTCACGCCATATGCTTTTTAAATGCACAAATTGCAATACAGAAGATGCTGTGCTTGGCCCCAGGCTGGGAACTGAGTCTCTGTACAAGGCCCTGAAGGCACAGGCAGAGCAGCCTCGGAGCTGGGCTTGTTACTGAGCCCTCCACACCACTCTAAAGATCTTCCTGCAGCCAGAGCCATTTCAGGTCATTCCTAGGTTTTCCATGCCCTGAGGCAGATATGTATTTTTTTTTTTCAACTCCATTATTTCCTGGAGTGATTTTTTAAAAAAAAAGTAAATTGAAACCTCATTTAGCCTAAACAGGAAGAGAAACTACACTAGAAGATAGCTATTACATTAAACAATGAAAAATACAAAATGGTTCACTTACATACCATTTGATACTGAAATTTACTGGTTGGTATAGTAAATTATATGTGTTCTCTCACTGCAAGAGAAGAATAACATGATTTTATTTCCTAGAATCCTGTATTGCTGCAGAAACAAAGTATATATTTTAGGACTCTAGAAGAAACAGTACCTCTGCATTGCAGGTTCTGCTCAGCACAAAGTTGTTGCTCTGCAATCTAATTAACCATTTTCATCAGAAACCTCTGGTTTTTTACCAAATTTAGAAACACAACCAAACCATGCAAGAACAGTTTTCCAAAATATAGGAGGACAGATCTGCCAGTATTCAAAACTGAGACTGAAGGTTAACAGAGGTGAGAGAAGTTTATTAACACAAGCACAAAGAAAGTCCTGAGCCTAATTTATGTGTCAGCCTCAGTCTTCATACACTCCCAACAAAACTGCAAACTCTTAAAAGCTGGAGAGAGGCAGTCAGGAGGAACACAAGTCACAGCAAACAGAATGGACAGATGGCTCAGATTAAATCATTAGTGGAAATGCCTGTGTACCACCCACACCACTCACCTGGATCCTGCCAACTCCACACATCTGAGCTGCTCCTCTAAACCAGTGCTCCTCTAAACCAGAGCAGGGGCAGGCACAGGCCACCCACCCAACCCTTCTTCTGCTTCCTACAACTAAGGAAATTAAAGATTACAGCCAATTAGAGAAGTACATTTGCTAAATTTATCCAGCATCCTATGCAAAAAGGCCACAGATTTCCAAAGGACTCAGCTGGTGACAGCAGAAGAGAAAGCAGTAGACCTCACCTTAGACAAGCATTAGTCAGATACGTTTTTTAAAAAGGAAAAGCACAGCCAGTAAGTTTTTGGACAGAAGATTTTTGAAGCAGGCAGTGCAACAGCAACACAAGCAGTTTACTTTTAGACCACTGTAACAATTTAAAGAGAGTAATAAATTCACTATATCCTGTTTTACTACAGACTGGAGAGCAAGAAGAACACCTTGACAAACCCTGGAATACCAGGAAATTTTAATCCACCCTTGTATTGGTCTCCCAAACAAATGAAAACAAATGAAGTGCAAAGCAGTATATCCCTCGAAGGCTGAGGGTGTAGTGGCTGCCCCACCAAACCCTTCACCCCAGCTGCAGCAGGTGCTCGAGCTCTGGAGCACTGCTCATTTCCCCTTTCTGCACCACACAGACAGCTTTGTACCCACCCCTGGACATCCATCAGCGATGCCACAGCACCTGCCTCAGGACACTGGGCCTCTTTCACAATGTGTCCTTCAGCTTAAAGGCATTTTCTCTGTAAGTGAGTGGCAAGTGTTTTCATACTTTGTATTATCCACCGAGGTTAAACACTATTCATGTGCTGCCACAGCAGCTTCTCTGTCTGCAACTACAGAGCAACAAATACCGGAGAATGAAACCTCACCACACACACTGCTATTGCACAGAGCAGCCTGGTGGAGCTCACGTTTGATCAGCAGATACCAAGAGAAATACCCACGATTAAGAGTTCAGCTGTCTCCGTTTCTACCCAGTCTAATGTGATTTTTTCCACTTAGAAGGCCTGGAGAAGTTTGGTTTTAGTTTTTTGTTTGTTTGGTATTTTAAGTTGTTTCAGTGAAGCAGAGACAAAGCTGTTTCACACCTTGTGTACCACCCCTAAAAATAAGGTCCTCTTCCACAGCCCCTGAGAAAAAGGAGTTTCTGAGCTGTTCATTACCTTGTTCAATATAATGAATAAATTTCTTAAGCTCTGAAGCACTTGTGATCAATTAAACAGTGGAATTTCTGGAAGTTACACCTAGAAACCTTATCCTCCTTTAAGTCATCTGTTTGTGACTTTGCCAGAAACATGCCACTCATTTCACCATGTTCTTTTTTTGGCTCAGAGGCTTATCAATGCATTGGGTTCTTTCCAGCCTTGCTAGAGACAAACTAAAAATCAAGGATCTTAATTCTCAGTAAGGACAGCATCTTTTTTCACCTCCAAATTCATGACAGCTGTTAAGTGGACTAAAATCTGATGCTTTCAGCAGTCTGTTTCCCTTTTCCAAGCAGAGCTTATGTTTGCATTCACTGTTGTTGGGCCAACAGCTCTTCAGCATGAATTTTCTCATCGTCCTATTTGAAATTCAAGCCACAGAGCTTTCACTTCACATCAACTAATGTCATAGCAAACTCAACAGCCCCAATATACAAGAAGCTGAATAAAGACAAACGCGGGTGACAACGCTGCCAAAGATAAGCCCAGGACACCAGTGACACCTAGGGGCTACTGAGGTGGGAGAAACTCGGACAAAGGCTCCTCCCAACAGCTCTGCAGTGCAAGTCCTTGTCTCTGGGTGCTGACAGAAGGGACCTCACCAGGGAGGAGTACCCCAATACCCGAAGCCACATTTAACTCGTACTCCTATTACAATTAAAATAAAAAATTACCAAAAGCAGAAGTAAGTGTGAAACATTACCTGGTAGTTTATCTCACCAGCAGCACCCAGTCCTCCCAAGGTTCTGTATCAGTTACCAGAACTTGCACCCAAATGCCAGCAGCTCCTGAGTGGCACAGGTACCCCGTTCATGGGGGTGGCATTCAGGTTTGTAGTTCTGTCAAGAGCTTCCTCAACACACCTCCTGCCCTCTGCATGCTTACCTGAGCAAGGAACCAAGGTGCTGGTAGGACAAAAGTGTTCTCAGATGTACACAGAACTGCCCACAAATTTAGGGTTAATTCAGAGGACTTCAAAGGCACTTGGATGATGTGTTCAACAAGCACGTTTTAAAATGCATGTCTTGGCAATTAAGTGCACACCACCACCATTCTCCCCTTGGTGTGAAGGCAATTCACCTGTGTGCTGAACTGTTTTGTGGTACCTAAACTCCTTGATTTTGCAGCTTACAGGAGTATCTGGGTCCTCTATGACCAAATCAGGGCTTGTACTACCTTGCTCTACTTAAAAAATTCCACAAACCTCTCAAAACACAGCCATGGGAAAAAAAAAAGAGTTAATGAAGGTCTTATAACCTGAGTACCTTCTGAACAGGAGTTGTCCAACTCCTGAGCTCCAGCACTCCTCCACTCACCAGAGAATTAAACATGAACAGGGAAGCACTCCAGCTTGAAAAGTTTCAGCAATCTCCAACGACAACACCTCATACCTCGGCAGAAGACTGATAATCACTGTACAGAGCAAATCCAAGGGACATAACTGGAATTCTCTGTCCCTAAGCTACCCCTGTAAAAGCTCAGGGGCTGCAGCTTTTTTTGTTCAGACACTGAACAAAGCAAAAAGGACAGCAAAGGTGTCTTCTGGCAGATTTGAACAACATAGAGCCCAGCTGCACGTGCTCTTCCAAGAAATTTGCACATGATTTCAGAACTCATCAATATAAAGATTCAATCTTCCATGTGACCACTAAACTTATAGGTCAGAAAAGCTGGCAGCAATTTTACTCCAGGACAGGAAGCCAGAGCTAACATCACAGCAAGCTCTAGAGTTTGAAATAACGGTTCACATACCATCAGTAAAGCACACATTCTGACTTCTTACTTGGAGTAGAAGCCTCAAGGAACAAAAAAGCAACTAAAAATATATCTGTTTTATTTACCAGTTTTCTAAAAAGCAAAGTCATAAAAATTAGTCACAAGTGGCAAAACCAAAATATATTGCACAGTGTACAGAAAACATTGTTGACATGTTGACAAAGTGTCATCACAAATAAATCATCTTACAACAGTTTGGAAAAATTACAGCTTCAGAATCTTATCTATAAATGGAGGCATGTAGATTTAAAGTTACAGGAAAATATTTTAATACCACCCTGTAAATGCAAACACTTTAAGGATGCAAGATTAAGTCCATAAGTAAGCACATCCACAAAATGCTCTAAATATACTTTTCTCTTCCTTTCACTAAGTTATGGTTACAAGATGGTCATTGAAAAAAAATAAAAGAAATGAGGACAAATAAAAAAATACATGGGAAAAAAAAAAAGCATGCTAAAGCAAAGTTCAAAGTGGTTGAGAAGTCTTTGAAAATTACTTGTATAAGTATGATGCACTCCTTTTATATAAAGCTTTTATTTTTCCCAAACCCTGGTCCATGTTTGTGTTTCCATGTAAAAATGAAATATATTTAATATGTTGGTATAGCTGCACTGTTCCATTTATGATTAAAACATTTAATACATCGGACGTGAACACCAACACTTGAAAATTTCTCATTCACTTTGTATTTACAAATATTTACGTTTGACCTTGCTAAACTGTTAAAGACAGGCATCAGATCTTGCTGGGTAGTGCTTCACACTACATTTAAGATACTTATTTATTTTTTAAAATTGTGATTCTGCTTATTTCACAAGTTGACACACACTTTGCTACCTGCAGAACCTGTCTCCAGTGCAAATTTCCTCCTGACTGTCCAATTAATAACTAATTACTTGACACAAATTATTTCTTCCTCTAAGCGAATACCAGTCACTTTTGTGTTTTTGGTGTCAGATCTAACTTCACATCCTCTTTGTATACAAAGAGAAATATTTTTATAGAATGAAAATAACCTTAAATTTCAGTGAATAGAAATGTTATCCTAATAAAAAAGGAAATGCTTTCCATGAAAAATATTTTAAGACAAACATATCGAAGTTAATTGAATTAACTTTCATCATTTGTCACCCCAAGACTTACAGCTGACATCTAGCAGTACAGCAACTAAATGTCCTTTAACTAACCAACATATTAAGTTATTCTCTCATGTTCTCTTCCCACATCCAACAGACATAAACAGCACAAGAACATAAAGTACACATATTCAAGTCAATACAATCTCAGAGGCATTAAAATTAAATCTTCGACAGCAAAGGATTCCAGCCACGCTAAATTTGAGATTACGTAATTCAAATAGAGTGAGTCAACACTATTCTCAAAATCACTTATTTTTTATAAGAACCATCTTCAAATGACACGTCTAATCCTCCCTTGCCATTTTCAAATTTGATGTTTGTTTAGCCACATTGGAAAAACTGACGGCCAACCTCCTGACAGAACAAGTCAGAAATAAAGGTTAAAGTTACCCCAAGCTCTGTCTAACAGCCACTGGAGCATATGCAGTCATTCTCTGTGGTCTTGGTTTTCAAAATCTTTAAGCATAAAGATTTCTTGAGTACAAATTCTCAGAAACTATGCTTCAAGGTAATAAACAGTTCATAGTTTTGCAGTGTCCATTTAAATAAAAGGCTACAAAGTTGTCAGCACTCCTCTATGCTTACACATCAACATGTACTTTAACCCAAGACCATCTTACAAAATTAGCTCAACACTTCTCTCAGAAAAAAAAAGTTCCTACATTCAAAATTAGAGGAGACAAACAAAGAGGATGGGATCAACTGGTATGAGAAGGGCAAGTGTGAACTGATTTCCTTGAAGGTTATTTCTTCTACTATGCTGGACCACTTCAAATATTAAGAACAATGCTAAAGAGCCACTAAGCAAAATTGCTCAACAATTTATAATGCTGAATCATTACCAAAAGGAGATCTGAAGAACCGTATGTACGTAAGGATATTTTCAGCACTTATTAACCCATTCTACAAAAAACAGTAGGCATCAATGAAAGTTTCTATAGTTTGTAAAGAAATACTTGAGGCATATAAGTGCAAAATGAGTCTTTTAAAGAAAAGCTATACCATCTTCAACAATGTCCTTACTGGGAAGAGATTGCCACCATTTAAAAAGAGATTCATTCACAAATGATTCTTCTAGATCAAGAAAAACACATTTGCTTTTATGAACTGGATTCATCTTGCTGGATAAAAGTTAAAACCTTTTTGGATCCTTCACTGTCGTTTTGAAGCAATTTTCAAAACAACAGGCTCAAAGGCTATGTTTGTTCTTCACCGACTTGATTCAGGGAAACCAAGTTGTTTTCTCCACTATCTTCAATCATTTCATTAAGGTCCATTTCATGGATTTCTTCATCATATGATGTATAAAAATTGCTCTGTATATTGTCCTCACAAAAAATACATTCCTGAAAAGCAAAAAAAAAAAAAATAGAAGCACTCATAAGTAAAATTTAAAAAAAGCTTTTTGAAGCAACAGTCCACCTGCAAGCAATCCATTCCAGGGTTCCAGGAGAACCTTTCCACCTGTGCTGTAGCTGCCAGATATATTTTACTCCACAACTTTTCCACACACCATGATTTTATAAAGTGCAGTAAATCAGTGAAAGTACTTGAGAACTCTACTGGAAGCAGTTGTGCCATAGATCACCAGGTGGGTGCTTGTAGGATCAGTGCTGCAGTAACATTAACATCATGATTAGGATTCCACTGCAGTTCTGTCACACTGACTTTTGAAACACTCATGTGCAGAAAGCCTCTGTGTTTGACAGTTTTTGTACAAAAAAGCCACAGACGACAGAAAGCTTAGGGAAAAGAAAACGCAATCAGGTATTTGTGTGTGAATGAGTAAAATACACAGACAACAAATAAAATTGCCTGGATGCTTTGTTTTGTTGGGTTTTTGCTTTTTTTTCCTTTCAAGCCACTAAACTACTTAGAGGAATCATGATCCTGAGTGAGATGTGTGATAGAAAAAAGGATCAGTATATTGCCATTCATTTTGTACTTTGAAAACAATGGACATCCATTTCTGCACACAAACTAGAGATTTTCATGTAGTGAAGTTTCTGGCTGTGTTGCTAAAGCATTTCCAACAGATAAACAGAAATTCAGAAAGAGGAAGGAAATTTCTTATACTGTGTTCACCAGTACTTTAATTTCCTCCATTGGAAAGAAGATTTATGCTAAATTGAATCAAGCTAGAAACCATTGCATGGAAGTCTGAATTTCTTTTTTTTCCTATGCATAACTGACCAAGCTTTCACGGCAACAGGAAAGGAAGAGTCTAACACAGGCAGTTAATAATTTAAGCACATTATACATGCAAAAGTAATTAACTCATTAAACTTACAGAATTAGCAACAGTTTTTGGCAGTCCACCTTGCTGGATCCATGGATGAACTTCAATAAGCTCTCTTTTTTGTTCTTCTGTAAATTTTGGCTGTAGTTTCTGCATTTGCTTTAATTTCTGCTTATCTTCCTTTAAAACTGTTTCCAAATCCCTAAAATAAAATGTATTTATAAATTGAGCTTCAGCAGTTTCTGGGCTTCATGCCTATATGAGGTTACACAGTCAAATACTAACATTTTTAAAGACTATTTTTGTTCTAGAACGTTATGCTTAGAAATCTTATATTGGAAGAAAATTAAATGTGATTATTCCAGCTGCTCTCTGCATTTGCAGACATCTCTGCTGGCTCACTGTCTTTTCAAATCCCATCAGTGAGAAGAGTTTTCTTAGAGCCACTCAGGCAGCACCACCAGTGAAACCAGCAAGAACTCCAGTTTCCCTCTGCTGCTGCTGATGCAGGAAGTTCTGAGTTCCCCTTCGGTGGGAGGACAGCCCAAAACAGACACCAGATGCACTGGAGATACTAAAGCAGGAGTAGTAAGATGTGTTTAAGAAGGTCACCAAGAATGAATTAAACTTTAGGAAACAGCTCTATTTCAGCAGCCAAAATTCTCTCCCTCTCCAAATGCCCTACCTCCATTCAGGAACTTACAAAAACCCATCCCACAGCAACATTTACAAGCTGTATTCCTCTATAAAAGATGACAAGCAAGTTCCAAGGAACCCCAAATAATTTCCATTCCTTGCAGGATACCTAAGAACAGGTTGGATTTACACTTCACTTCTTGGGCATCACACTCTGACAATGAACTTCACTCTTCTTACCAAAATATCCTGTTCTTTGGCAGGCTTTGCTGCTTTTATGGGCTACTGGAATTCCCACCTATAGCTGTCAACACTTCAGACTACAAAAACTGAGAAATGTCAAAGTATTTTTAAAACTAGAAAAAAAAAAGGCTAAAGTTCTTACAATGTATTCTCTCCTTTCCTCATCATGCCTGTGCTTCTGTATTTTGAAAGCTTGTTTACCTTCACTTTCAAAGGCTTGTTTTTACTGAAACCTCCTATTCTTCTCAAAACACCATTCACTGCTCCCAAGAAATATAAACAAGTAGGTCGAAAAAACAATCCACAGACTTGTCACCCCTTCTTCCCCTATATCTGCTCTTTGCTACTCAAGTATTTTTTATTTTTTTAAAAGTTTGTTTTATTAGAAGCCTTATGATTTTTACCTGCTACATCCTTGTCCTAATTTATGCAGAAGAATGAATATATGAAAGTTAACAACCCAGAAAAAAATCCACAAGTCCAAGAGCATGTCACTGAATGTGGCATCTCAAGGACGACAGCCAAGGACTAGAGATCTTCCAGGCCAGACCATGCCTAGATCTAAGCATGTTCACCAGGGATTTCTAAGGAAGTAGTTACAAATCACTAACTATGAAACAGCTTCCAAAAAATATACACAATTCATTTCAACTCAGGAAATTGACCTAAAAATACATGTAATCCTAATTAAATGATTTTTCCTTCTTGAGAAGTTCTTGTGCAGTATACAAAACATATAAAAGAAGCAAGAATTTTTCTTCACACTGAGCTAAACATTAAAACCAGTTTACTTCTACTGAGGTGGAGATTCATATCCATTTTTCCTCCTGTACACTCTGCTTCCCCCAACACAGAGAATGTGTGAAGGACTGTGCCACTGAATTACCGTGAAGGGATCTGGTAAGTCATCATAACTGTGTCATCTGTGTTTGCCATCAGCAGCCAGATAGGATCCTGCAGCACATATTTGATGAAGTGCTCACTTTCTTCCATTTCTGTCTTCATTTTCGTTTTATGGTGATTCTCTGAGGAATCAATGCTCCCAAAGTATTTGCTGGTGTGACTAGTTTCACTGCTCCCTGTAAACAGAGATTTAACATTTCATTATAAATTGTCCAATACATAGATTATCTGAATGCTTTTGAGTATGGGTAACATTAAAGGGAACTGAATGTATAAATACAACCACTGTTCTACTTTTTTTTTAACCAGAGGGAACTTCCACCATTGAGTAACTGCATTATCTTTTTAAAACTCAAATTCTCAAGTAAATTCCCCATTAAATTTCAAGAGGAATAATTAGCTGACTTTAATTTAAAAGTTTTAAATGAACATGAAGGAGTATGGTCTTTTCATTATTCCTTCATACCTGCATATCTTAACGGCTGTTTTACACACACTTAGAAAAGGCTCTATTCTCTAAATCAAGCACAATAGAAAAACGTTTGTGTAATGCAATAAGAAAGAAATCAAGAATAAACTATGCAATGAGGAGTAAAGACAAAGATTTTCACTTGATGTTCATGGTGTTTGCAATACCTCACACTCCCAACTCTTCTGAAACGCCAGGAGAGTTCTGGCTGCCTGAGTTACCTGTTCTGCTCCCTGACATGCCACAGCCATTGGACCCAGAGCCCAGGGACTCAGCAGCTGCAGACACACCACTCCCTGAAGAGGCTGAGCCAGTGCCTGAACATGCATCTTCTTGGAGTAAAATGTCAAGCAGGACACTGGACATGGAGAGCTCATCACTATTTTGAGCATCCATTGGAGATTCAGCCTAGTGATAAGGAGAAAAAGTAAAATTTAAAAAACCCAAACCCCAAAAATCAAAGCTATTTATTACTAAATGTAAATGATTAGTAATAAATCCATTTCACTTCATATTCTAATGTTTGCATAATTATTCAAAGACAGTCACCAATAACATATGCCGAGGAATAATGAAGTGGACTGACAGGCAGACAGGGGATCCTTCAGTAAGGCCAATTGAATTTCCCGTAAAACACTTAGTAATATCGTTTCATGAGGAAGTAAGAAAGGTATTTTCTGTTCACTTTTGACAGCACCTACTGTCCTGGACAAGTCAGATTTTACCCAAGCCACACACAACATACCAGCAATTGCTCCTACTATAACCCGCCTCAAAGAGATTTGCATCAACAGTCCCTCACTGTTCCATCTCCGTGAGATGAGAAGGAAGAGTAGCACTGAGAGTAGAAAGAAAATGTACCCAGGTGCTTCCTAGGCAAGATCACTTATTTGTATATTTTTAAGGGAAGGAGCATTAACTACACTAATTTCTCACCTAATCAAAACTTGACTGCAAGTCAGTTTGAAGATTAAATATTAGAAATTAAGGCTGACAGAACTTAGTAAGTAATAATGGAAAGAATTTACTTTATCCTGAACACATTCCTGAATAATGGAAGGAGGCAGCCAAAAAAGATATGGGATGCAGCTCCATCCTGTCAGTGACTCAGCATTTATAACGATACTCTATGGTGCCTTTAGAAAGCACAAACAATAGTTTACGTATTTCTACCATGGAAACCTTACAGGCATATTATTCCATCTCAACTCATTTATTAAACTGATTTATCAAATTGAAATGAGCCAGGAAATAAAAAACCCCTGAAGTTATCAAATAGTTCAGCATAGTTTTAGTGCAACAAACAAAACAAAAATAAAGTTACAGTCTGCAAGAAATGATGAATTCTTCATTTACTTTGGTTGGTTGTTTGTAAACACAGATGTGATTTTAATTTAAATCAGTTTCTTTCAGACCATTTACAGATCGTTTTTCCCATGCACACAAATTCACTAGCACAAAAGTTTTTGCTAAATATAAACTGCCCGCATTCTTTTACAGCTTATTTCAGTTTTCAATGGGCTTATCCATATTCTTATTTTTTTCAATGTAATGGAACAAAACTCTTTCAGGATATATTTCCAAGCTTCTTAGTGTAACTTTAGAAGAATGAGGTGGTAGATTTAATTTTTCAAGGTTCCAACTACCCTAATGTTTGGACTTCATGTTTTATTCAGTTTGCATTTACCAACTACAATTGTGAGTCCAGCTCCTGGCATTACCTAACTTCTGTCCATCATTAACAAATAGGTCCTGGAAATGAAAAGGATTGAAAATGATACAGCAGAGACAGGAGAAAGGGGGTGTGATCCAGACTTACTGGTAAGGATTCCTTCCCGCTGCCGTTATCCGTTGTCATGATCTTGCCTATGGCTCCTTCCTCACTCAAAGCCCCGTGTAAACCCGCAGGAGCTCCACTCTCTGCAGTTTTTGTGGTTTCTTCCAGCTGTAGAAGATTCAGAGGAGAGCTGCACCTTGACTGAAACAGAGGTGGTGAAGCCTGGTCCTGAGGACCCACGGACTGTGGAGTGCAGGAACGGGAGGGGTCATTGCGTGGCTCTGCGACAGGAGCCTTTTCAGTCTCTGCTGGTGGGTTGTAATGGAATGGCTGTGTTGGAAAAAATGCCTGCTGTGGGAAAGGGCTGGGTGTGGCAAAGGGGGGCTGTGTTGGAAACACCGTCTGCGAGGAGAAGGCAGAATGGGCAGGGAAGTTGGGCTGACTGGGGTAAAGCGTTTGAGGTAAGTTACTGTTCATCTCTGGGTACACATAGTTGGGGAGCACAAGAGCCACCACAGGGGTCATGAAGGGTGCAGAGAACTGGGATGGCTGCACAGGGCAAGTATTTCCAGAGTCTGGCAAGTGATTAAAACCAGAGAGCGAAGTTTCAGGAGCCGGGGGCACCGTCCCTGCTGCTGGAAAAACAGGAAGGGAATATGCAGGCATAACAGTGGGGAAAGACACCGCTGAGTAGCTCGCTTGGGACGTCTCTGATGGTGACCAAGCTGTAGCGTTTAAACCCTGAAGGGGGAACCGATGGGGGAATTTAGCTCCAGAAGTTGTGCTGTCTGAAGATTCCTGTGGTTTAATGCGCTTTGATTTCCTGTTCTTTCCACTTTTCTTCCAAGGCTGATCCATTCCAGAAGTGGTGTTTCTTTGTCCACGGCCTCCTGCAAAAGGAAAAGTTATAAGAAAGGTTATAAAAATATAGCTATACAGGACCTGTATAACTATTTAAATTTAAAAAATAAAGATAAAAAGCTGAAAAAAATGCTTAGCAGTGTCTGACTTCTGTTCCAAGTCAAGTCAAGACCGAAATAAGAACAAAGTCAGATCATATCAAGCACTTCTGAAAATGCCATCCAGAGCTCCTAGGCCTAATAAACAAAACAATCTCACTATTACTGCTAGTCTCTGCCATTTCCATCCTGCTGATCACATTATTAACTTAAAGGCAATCAGACCATTATCAAATTGTCTCACCAATTACACAACAGTGGAATGGGGAAAACTGGAAAACGAAGGAGCTGAAAACAAAACAAAACCACACATCTGAACAAAAGATGGCAAGACAGAAGGAAAAGAAAAGCAAGGGAATACAAGCACAGATACAGTAAAGCAAATATGTTAAAGCAGGCTTTTTTGTCCCTTGAAAGTAGATGCATGACAGTAATAGTATAGAGAACAGACAAAAATCAAAATATTAGTTACTAAAATGTCCATTATGACACTAAAAGCAATATTCCACTTTAAATCTTCTAGCAAGATTTATCAGAAAAATTTTTCTGTGGGTTTTGAAAATAGCACGTAACTGTCACTGTTCACACTGGCCCCACAATACAACTAAAAGTGGAAATGCCCTCCCAGAGGATTTACTTTCTATATCAATACAAGTATTATTGTGATAACTATTGCCATACCACGTTCAGCAGGCCGTCCTTTTGGTTTATCTTGTAAGTAGTAATTGCAGTGTGATTGAAAAATATTAAATCTCTTGATTTCTTTAAACTTATTCAAGAAGCTCTGCTCCTCTTTTTGCGTATGCACTGCAAGGACCTCCTTTGTAAGTCCCAGTTTTTTAAATGGCTCCTTCTCTTGATTTATGTGAGCAGCGCTGGATGGAGGGGCAAGAAGTTGGCCATCTACGATTTCTGCTCCACTTGGACCATCTTCTATCATTTCTACAGAAATGGAAGGCAAAATACTCAAGATGAAGCAAAGAAAACCCTGTACATGCATTTTTAAGGTATTACAAGTCTGTAATAATTTTGCTACAAGTTTAAGACACACATTCCACCCCTATTTATTCCATTTCCTAAGACCATCTTAGCTGTAAGAATATGTAAGTCACAAGCAGACATTAGCTGTTCACATGCCTGAAGTTTAAACTCGCTAGCAACTGCCATCTCGAAGAAAAAGTATTAAGAAAAGTCATACCTAATTCAGGTTGTGTTTTTTTGTCTCCAACGTGAACAATGGTACTGCTGTAGCTGCACTGACTGGTGAGAGACACAACACTTTCAGGCTTGCCAGGTAAAGCCAAAGATGTTAAGTGAGCACCAACCACCGGGGGACCACTTGATTTGCCAGATGCCTTCAGCACAGCAGGATCTATTAAAAGAAATAAAGTTGCAGCTTACTGAACATAAACAAGAGCAAATTCAAGTTACATGCTACTAGGGCTGCACAACAGTAAAGGCCAAATTGTGTTTGATGAGACAAAAAAGTTAACTTTTTACTTTATACATTCCAGGAGTAGAACGACTATGGAGCAATCAAATGCAATCCTCTAAGTCCATATACAGCCAAACCAAACCTTCTCAATGAAGGATATTCTCCTCTTTTTCTGGTCTTCACTCTTCTTTCATGGCACAGTTTTGGAAGAAATTTTCTAGCCTCTTCCAGCCCAAGAATAAGTTGCACCCAGCTCCCACAGTGCTGTACACTAATTTCTTTCATTAGCTGGTTAATCTAACAGCTTTGTTTTGAGCATCCACCTATTTAAAATTCTGTCCCCTGAAAGCTACACGCAGTAATCCAGCAGAGGTCATACCAGTGCCTCACAAAACAGCATTAAAACATTCCTCCTCTCATAGGAACACTTCCATAACACATATTTAAAGATCTAAAATTCGCCTCTTTCCTGACTGGTGACTTCATCTGTCTCGGACATCAGTGCAACAAAGAGCTAGTGGCCCACATCATCTCCTGCCAACCAGAACCACAGAGACTCCAAATTACAGCATTTCAATCCCTTCTTTGTTCCTGGTCTACTGATGCCTTCTAATTTGATTCTAAAAGCTGCATTAGACCTTCTTTTTGAAGCTCATCAGATTGCCAAGATCATTCCCACAAGCAATTCTTGAGAAACTCCACCGGACACTCCCCCTTCAGCCTCATATAATGACAAGGTACAATGAGCAAATCTCTCATTTGCATGAAGTTCTTTACCAATCTCATAATCCTTGTACTAACCAGTTACATTCTTCATTTAGCTCCCCATCCAGACAAGTGACTATGTCAAAAGATACAACTAAGGCCTAGAAAATTAACTTAATGTTTCTGTCTGCAGCAGACTTTTTAGATAGCTCGCTTCAGTAATCCCCAGCTCTTTGTTTTCATACATGAACATAGGGTTCTAACATCTCACAAAACACAGAACAGTCCAGTGCTGCATTTTACCTTCTCGTCTTCCTTTTTTTTTAAGCAGAAATGTAATATGCATATTTTTGTTGCAATTAATTAGCTGCTAGGTTCTTCTGTTGATTGTTCTTACAAGTCCTGACAATGACATAAACTTTCTACATTTGATAATGATTCGAGCACTGAAACTCAAAATCCTGCTGTATTTTCTACAGTAAAAATTGGTTCATTGCATCTACAATCCAGATATGCAATCGACTACTCAGTATTTTAATTGTAAGGAAGATGTAACGATAAAAGTTAAATTACCAACATCAAACACTGAGAAAGCAGCTATGAGGTCATGCCTAAGCTACACTTGTCATTGTTCTGCAAAGTAGCATCCAACTGCCTGCCAGCAAAAGTTGGTCATGAAAAAGCTGTGATGTAGAGTTACCTCCCAAAGGCTGGATAGCATTATCAGCTGCTTTTTGTTCATGAACTCCAGAACTCAGTGATGCAACACTTGTTGAAGGTTCACATTTTCTTTTTGCTGTACCAGGCACATTACAGCTCTCCAAGTACCTAAAATACAATGATTTAAAAATATTAGACATACTAGTCTTGTGTCCAAAGGTCAAGAGTAATTTACTCACTGTTGCTTACCTGATGACACTGTCCAAACAGCTAATTTGTTGATAGGAATACACAGGTTGTTCTTTCCAAGCCAACTCTTCAGTAGTCACATTTTTTGGAGCAGCTGTTCCTGTGGCATCCTTTCCCCCTACATCTTTCACCTGACTACCAGGAGTATTTTGTTTTTCTGTGGGAAGAGACAGTGCTATTATGCAATTAAGACATTAAATCCTCGCAAACTACCCTAAAAGCAATAGTAGTAAAGGTTTTTCATTTCTACATATTTAGCAGGTCACAAATTAACCACTGTAAAGCAAGAGGTTTGTGCACTAATAGATGAATATTGTGTAAATATTTTCCCGTCCCTATGGATTCTTGGAGTTATAAAGTTTAATTAGATTGCATGTGGATCCAAAGGGAATAGACACTATGGCTGTAAGAGAATATATATCATTAGGGTTGAAACACACTCAATATGAGGACAACTCTAGTGCCCACCTAAGGTATTTCAATACAACAGCTTTAGGCCATGCCTTAACTGTGTTACACCAACTGAATCAGACACAGCCAAACACAATATTTTCCTGGGCACAGTAGAGAGACACAGGACAATATAATTTGAATTTATGAAAAATGCTGTCTTTATGCATTGATTAGAACTAAACTAAAAAAAAGTCCTACTGTCATGTTATACAAGGCACCAGCACAAGAGACTATTAACTGCTAATGTCTTACCTGCAAAAGACTCTTTCTTATAGTCCAGTTTTGCTTTACTGTCAGTGAAAATACGCTGTCCTTTATTTTTGACCTTCCGGGCATATTGACAAACCTCCTGAAAGCAGTTTGGTAAGAACAGTTATTTCAAAATTTTGACATAAACCATTATGCATAGTGATTCCTCAGCAGACTAAATCTAACCTCAATTAATTTCTATCTTGCAATTAGTTTGATCACAAGAGAAATATGTACGTACACAATTTTATTGTGCAGCTGCAAAAATTTGGAATTGGGAAGAGATTTAAAGTATGTTTCTTGCAAAGAATTACTCTGTAGTTCGTTTAATCTGTCTGAGTATCTTGGATAGGAAAATATAAAATATACATTACAAGGATGACTTAAAAAAACCCCCCAAACCTATCCCTTGGTAAAAAAATATTGCTGCTAAGAAAGATGATGATTTTTTTGTACTAGAAGTCTACCAAGCACTGATAGGATGTTATAGAACTAAATTACAACAGCCTTCACTATCTGTGGAAATAGTGAAGGAATGCCAGGCATCTATTTCCTTGTTAAATAAGAAATCCTGAGACTTCATCTGCTTACTCCACCAGTGTTTAAGAACTGAAAGCCAGGAAAGTGACCACCTTGGCAGGAGTCTGCAAAGTCTGATCACAGAAGCACAAATCAGATTTGGGAGAATTAGCCTATAAGCAATACAACTTATCAAGTAAAATTTTTGCCTTTCAGAACCAAGTACAAAGTAAAGCTCTAAGCACAAACTAAAAAAACTAGTTTATTCCATTCAATTTATTTCATTCTATATACATGGCATATTTTTGCAACATTAAAAGTGATCTGGGTCAAGCTATCCCCTGGTTATGCAGGTATTACTGCATTTAATCTTCTTTCATTTGGGAAAACAGTAATTACAGACTTTCCCCTCCCAAAACAAACTGCTTTCACATATCCAGCTGGTTTTCCCAGAAACACAGCATATAACATCTATCAGACATCAGATTAAGTAAACACACTGTAGGGGTTTAAACTCTTTACAACACTGACTTTCATGCCTATAACTGTGCTTCAGTACCCTGAGGCTTCATCTACACCAGAAATATTTATTCCCTTAGACAAAAGGATTTTTCTATGTTAAACAAAGAAAGATGGCATTTTCTCCACACTTTCTTCCATTTCTAATTTGAAAACGTTATTCTAAAAGTTAAAAATCCCCACTTTAACTAGTTTGTTTTGTGCCACATGAACAAGAAAAACTCAAACCTACTGGTTTATCCTTATGAGTGTCTTCATTATTATTTCCTGTGCTGTCACTGGAGGATGCCACACTCATCAAGTGCTCATGTGAACCATTGCTACCTAGACTTCCATAGCCACTGGATCCACTGTTGTGTACAGGCTGTGAAAACAGCAACAAGAAAATACATATACATGTGTATACATACACACCCCCCTCAGGACACCAGTAATTCCATGTCAGGAAAAGAGATTTTATTTTACGCTGGGTTTTTTGTTGCTTGGTTTTTTTTGGGTTGTTTTTTGTTTGTTTCTCTCGAGGACTCCATAGCTACACGAAATTCTTAAGATATCAACTGGAGATTTAACATACTTCAGTAAATCTTGTCTGGTAATCATGAGTGCAAGTAATTCCCAGGATTGTAGCCAAAAATTCCAGTACAGTAGAAGCAGC
Organism: Falcunculus frontatus; assembly: GCA_013398115.1. Lineage (NCBI taxonomy): Eukaryota > Metazoa > Chordata > Aves > Passeriformes > Falcunculus > Falcunculus frontatus. Next base: position 4,265,735 of record VZRV01000202.1, on the reverse strand, counting down.
TAAACAAAATGTCACACAAAGATAAATACCCTCTCCTCAGCAGGAAATGGAAAGGGTAACAGTAAAGCACTTGCTGTACCTGCAGTAAGAGCCGATAGATTTGCTCAGTGATCTCCTGAACACTGGGATGAAGGATTCTATCCTCTGTGTAGTTGGGAGCAGCAAAGACATCTTCATTTAAGGGACCCCTGCACAAACCAAACACACACCGGCTCACTGCAAATGCAAGTGTTTCAATCACAGGGAGACCACAGCTTCAATTCACCACCTACAAACTACACAGAATCTAATGCTTTATTCTGCTTCCTTTTTTTTGGCTTAAGGATGAAACTATGTAAACTTTAACTATGTAAACTTGAGGGAAGGGACAACAAAAATATATTGACTTACGTCCTAACTTTGTGTCTTCCAATAATAAAAGAAACTTTCCGACTCCAAGGGTTGATGAAACTGGACCAGCTAGTGTCCATGGTGATATAATCTCCATTCCTAGTGCAAAACCTGATTGGTGAATAGTCAAAAGGCTGCCCTCCATACTGAAGAACTGCAATGAAGGATTCAAACAGAAATTTCAGATTAATGTTTGCACAATTCTATTTAATGATTCAGGATTTTACAATGAACTGTACAGGAGGAAGATGCCACTTGAGGGAACAAATACTGGGTACATTGATACATTCAGAAATACTGAGCTACTGGAATAAGCAGATCTTCATAATTTACTGGACTATGGTCAAGAAAATCACCTTTAGAATGCAACAAGCTAGAAAAGGCTGAAGAAGCAGCTTTACAAACATAGCCAGAATGGCTCTTATTTTCCTCTCTAAGAAATAAGAAAGACTACCATTTAAGATATAACAACTTCTATCACACCATTCTCAAGAAAGTTTTCTTTACGTATGAAATAGTCATTTACAGCCCATTTGTTTACAATAGATACATATGCTTCATAGAAAGTACAAAATTGACTGATTTCTCATTTTCATGAATTTGTATTAAGAATCAAGTTGTGCAGTAAAAGATTCAGTATTTACTTGTGGAAAAAAATCAAAGTCACAATTAATTTTCTCCTACTACTTGCTGAGGTCCTTAGTATTAAGTTCTAGAATAAATATTTATATTTCTGTCACAGCAAGAGGTTACATACTTTTTTTGTGAATTGCTAGCATTAAGGGTCTGTCATTTGGGTGAAGATGCACCAAGACTGGGGTTCCTATTAAATCCTGAGGTAGGTATCCCAACAGAGGTACTGCTCTGGAGAAAGAAAGACAAAGAAAAAATAATAAAAATCAAGTAGAATAAATGTATATTTCATGTTTAAAATGTTTTCATTTTAAGTTTTCTTTGCTCTTTTTCCTATAAAGAGAATACATAATTTTAAATTTACATCTGGTGAACGAGCAGTGCCAACTTAACAACAGTAGTACACTTTGGGCAAGGGGGGCTTTGTTTGTTTCTGGGGTGGTGATTAGACCAAATCAGGAGCCTGCTACAGCAGTTCTGTCTTTTCTTTGCTGTCTAACCTTAGAGGATAAATACTTACCCTAATTTTAAAAGAGCGTTAATAAAGTTTAATCTTGTAAAACTCTCATGAAGGTAAATAGTACTCCAATCCCTTGGCTGTGAGCCATGTCTAAGGATCACAGGATTACTACAGCTGAACTAGCAACAGGGGAGCTGACCAGCACTCAAGACAACTTTCTCACAGGCAGGTTAAGAGTTCAACTCAGAGGAGCTGCATGGGAACAAGCTTATTAACTAGAGAATTAAAAGCAATGTTACTGAATTCCTGCACATTATCAATGACCACTTCTAGTGATGTGAACAACCAATTTATGTGACAAAATAATTTTTATTGATCGCTTCAAGCATTTGCATTAAGGATAAAGAGTGAAAGTTCACAAAAGCCTCTTTTTGGCATCTTATCCTGAAGGTTAACCACTGAAAAAAACCATGCTTTGGAAAAAAATTGTACTAAGTCAACACTGCTCAGTAATGTTTAAGTTGCCAGATGCCACTAAGTCATCTTGTAAGCTCAAAACACTGTACACCTTCCCCCCAGCCCCACTCACTGACAAAGGCCCAGGGCAGGGAGATACTCAGGTGTCTGAATAGCTTTAATGAAGAACTTCACCCCAGTGCACCAGACAAAGGATCTGTATCGTGGTAGGAAGTCAAAAGCATTGCACTTCCAACTGGAATTACATAAGCTCCCCAAAACATCAAACATACCCTTGCAGCAAAGAGGCTGAGAGGGGAAGAGGGAAAGGAACTAATGCCTTTTTATCAAAGCAATTAGTTTAATAATGAGTCTTAAAAGCTTGCAGATGAACTAAAGCAACAAAGCAGAAAGTGGCATGAAACGCATACCAAATCATATCACTTTGACACACTGACATTTAGAAGTGCTGCCAAGTTCAAAGCACATGAGGAAAGTTGTGCTGCTAGAGGGCTTTAAAATCTCAGTCAACTCCGAACTACTTCAGTTAGGGCTTCATCAAGTAACGCTGTAGGAAAGTTTTGGTCAGCACTGTTCCTGTTCTTTGCCACCTGCTTTATGAAAGTCAGGGATCTAGAATGTGAGACTGAGCTGGGCTTGCCTGTTCTGATGAAATGGAAACTAAAAGATGATCCAGGAGCTTCCCACACTGCTGGAAAGAGCAGTTACAAAAATGGAGTTAAATTTTCTTGATGGTGCCAGACAATAAAACTATGGGCAATGGTCCCAGACTGGAGTCTGGAAAGCTTATGCTGGATGTTAGGAAAAGGTTTTTAACAGAGGAGTGCAAACACAGGAGGTTTCCCATGCAGATTGTGTAATCTGTCTCTGAAGGTTTTCAGGCATTATTGAGACAACGCCAAAGCTGACCTTAGCCAGGACTGGGCAACAGTTTCATTTCAAGCAAAAGGATGGAACCAAGACCTCCCAGCAGTCCATTCCAACCAGCCTTTCTGTGCTCCTATAATGCTGTATTTGACAATGATGTCTCGGCATCATTATGCTTCCTCATAATGAGTAACTCATAAAAATTCAGAGGTTAAGTTAATAAATTAATTTTATGAATGCAAGTGCATGTGTGGCATAAGAATGGCTGATGAGTAGATGCTGCAAGTTTAGTTTGTGTTTTATAGAATGACATTTAAAGTGCCAAAAAAACATGAATAAGAAGTCTCTATATTATTATTGTAAGTTTCATACAAAACTGCTTTAAATTAATTTACGAAGATCACTCCACTGTGAACTACTTACACCCACTATACACATGAAGTATCAAGTATATTAAGACAAATACATATAGGAATGATCCATTTAATTTCAAGAAAATATTTATTTTTACTTAGCACTCTGTGCAGAGATCCACCTGCAGAGTTCAGACAAATATGCATTTTTCCAACTCGTGAACACGTACTGATTACAGAAATTAACTCTATTTTATGCAAGTCAAGCAACAGTTTCAGGGTTATATTATGAACAATTCTCAGTCAACAGCAGGTGCTCAGTTGTATATTTTTAAATATTAAAACTCCACTTTCTTTAAGAATCTATAGCTTTATGTATTCCACCAAACTGTGGAGAGCTTAAGAGCAATAAACTGCATGTGCATGTCTTGGTAAACATTTATCTGGCTGCCAATGCTCTCAGGAGTTAAAACAATTAAAACCAAAATCAACTACACAATTGCAAGAACAGAAATAAATGACGCAAAGTCCTAATTTCAGACCAAGATGCAATCAACCCTCACTGGAAGTGTCAGAAAATGGTGTTTGAGAACAAGTGGTAACATCAGACTGACAGGAAAGAAGCTTCCATAGTATCCACAGGGAAGGTATTTGCTGGACTTGCTCCACTCAAGCCCAAGAATAAGGGCAAGACTCTCCACTCAGTAATCTTGCCATTTCTGTTAAGTGGCTACTGCAGATCACTGAGCTGCGGATGCACAGAGGAACAGAAGCCTTACACTGTGCCCTCAGCCTCTCTGAAAAGATAAACCCACTCTGCAGCTGGCTTGGAGCATGTGTGGAAATGAAGGAGAGAGAAAAATCCATGAAGAAGACAGAACTACAGTGGATTAAGTAGTTCTTTTATCAACTTTAGCTGTTTAGAGGGACTGTATAAATCACACCATGGAAAAACAGTTTGTCAGCATTGCACTGTCTATCCTACAGGAACTCAGCCACAACGTCTGCCTCTCTACAGATAAAACTGTCTCAGAAGTCAAACAGTATTCTTTTCACCTTGACTCTTACTCAAACATCCCAATAACCTCCTTTCCCCAATCCCTCTCTCTTCTGCTGCATTTAAAGATTTTGCCAGGAATGAAATACTTTTTCAGAAACAAGATTTCCACACAAAAAATACCACAGAATCTCAAAACTGTCCATTATACTCCTACTCTGTCTGAAGACATCCCCCTCATCTCAACCTACAAAGAAAATTTTAGCATTCTTAGAATGCTTAAAAACAAAGGGGAGAATCTCAGAAGTCAGATGCTACCACTGTAGCTAACTTAGTTTTTGCTAAGGAGAAAAAAAAATTCAAAATGAAGTCTCATATATAGCCCAAATATCAGAAACCACCACAAAGAAAATATCAAGGGAAGAGGAAAAGGAAGGGGAAAGGTAGTGTTTTCAACCCAGGAATAAGTGAATCTCTTATCAAGTCAAGTCTTCAAAACACTACACTATTCCAAACTGCATCCTTGCCCTGAAAAGCTTGTTGAGATTATCATCTCCTCCTCAGCCAAACATGCTCCTAACTCTGAAGGAGTAGCTCCCGTTTTTTCCACAGACCTTATGGCTTCAGCACCTAAATATCCTTTGAAAGACTCCAGCAAAAGCAGTCCAGAAGACTGACTGGCTGCTCATGGCTTCGACAGGTGCTCTCTTCCCTGGGTAAAAAACTGGTCAGGCCCAGAGTGGGGGTGAAAGGAGTTACATCCAAGTGGTGGCTGCTACCAAGTGGTGCTTCCAGGGCTCAGGATTGGGTCCAGTTGTGTTTAATGTCTTTATCAATGATCTGGACAAGATGATGGAGACCACCCTCCATCTGTTTGTAGACAACAGCAAGTTGGGTGAGAGCACTGATTCTCCCAGGTAATAAGTGATACGACAAGAGGAAATGGCCTCAAGTTACACCAGGGCTGGTTTAGACTGGGTATTAGGAAACACTTCTTCCTGGAAAGGGTTGTCAAGGAACAGGCTGCCCTCAGAAGTGGTGCAGTCACCATCCCCAGAGGCATTTAAAAAAGGGGCAGATGAGGCATTTAGGGACAGGGTATAGTGGTGGACTTGATCTTAGAGGTCTTTTGCAACCTAAATGATTCTAAGAAATCTTGGTTTGGACCTCAGTTCCTAAGTGTTTGTATATACGTTAAGACCACAGGTAGCATTTTCGTTTCTAATTCAGAATGTAAATACTTACTCTAACCAGCTTTTGTGACTGTCAAAACAATGTGAAGTCTTCAGCCAGTGTAATTTGAACAGTTTTTATATACCTTTTCTTTTTAAAAGATCCAATGTTGCATTTAAAAGTTGTACCTGGGCCAGCAGGGAGTGACAGTAGCGTATTTGTTGAATCAAACTTAAAAAACCAAAAGCCCAAACCTAAGTGTCATACAGGTAATAACTGGCAGCACAGGAATTCTTTTGACCATGGGTTCATTGATTGCATTTATGTCCAGAACTTCCCCAGAGGGAAGCAAAGTGGAAGAACAAGTTGTTAGCAGGCACTTAAACGCACTTAAATACTGGTGTAATGTGTTCTCGCTTCGTGAAAATGGGGGATGTACTTTTCTTAGGTTTAACACTCTTCAGTAGCTGCATAATTTTTTAACCCCATAAAGACACCTTAAATCTTGCAAAGATATTGGATAGCTTGCTCATCAGAAAATTGAAAAGTAGTTTTTGTAAGTTACCTTTCATCTACATCCTGGAACAAACAGGTCGGTGTGTGCGTAGTTGTAAAAATTCTTTTGTCAGGAGGAATTCTGGGTGCTATGAGAAAAATAAAAGCATATTAACAAGTGGGGGTTTTGCATATATAATACTTCAAGCTGCCAGTCCAAAATTCTGGCCAAGAGCATGTAGGAAAGCAGCTTGCTAGCTCACAGCATCTCAGCAAGGACAGAGAACAGAAACAATTATCTTTCACTTTAATAAAGCTTGAACAGCTCTTGCTTTTAGGAAAGCAAACTATTCTTTGTGCACTCAAGGATTACCTTCATAACCAGAATGGACTTTTTCTGCAAGCAACACACAGCAAAGCTGGTCTTCTGCTATTTCTGGATCTTGCACTTTGATAAGGTAAGGAGTCATCCGGAACGGGTGATAGCAAATCTCATTTTCACGCTCCTTTCCCGCACTAATAATTAAAGAGAGTTAATTATTTCAACAGATTCATCTTATGCTAAACAAAATTTTAATTTATCCATTGTATTTCCCTCATGACACAAGAACTCCACGTTAGCTACTAAAATAGCACCCAAGATCTTAGCTTAATTTTTCTTTGGTGGAAGAGAATCTAATTCTGATGGTATCCTTTGCATACCAACTTCCATAAAGATTGTGCAGTTCTCTCTACTGCCTGAAACAAATATCCACAACAGCATTACATGGAAGTTTGATAGAAAAACCCAGCTCACACAATAGATTAAGTTACTCTATTGTCCTTCAGAGGGATGAATTTACAGGGGTTTTTTATGAAGACTGCTATATCCCCTCAGTTAACATAAAGATCATCTTTTAATCAATATGTATTCCAGTTTAGAAGGAGTGAAAACTCAATTTTTAATAACAGGTGTTTGCTTAACCAGAATGCAAACATAGTAATGAAAACAACAACTATTTACACAGTGACCAAAGAAAAATCAGCTGTAATAAGTTTATAACAGCAGAGCTTTATAAAAGTAAAGCTTTTGAAACCAGTGTTAGTTGGACAAAAGATCTCCAGTAACACCAGCAGTACTTCTACAGTACATCTAATGCAACACTCTGGAGCAGTGCATTACCTTTAATTCTTTTAAAGTTTATTCATACCTCAATAATAAGTATTTATCTACTCCAGAAGTAATTAAATAACTGGATCCACTATTTTTGCTTCAGAAATGCTGCCAGAGAGGCAGTAAGCATCAAGAAATCATATTGCACAAGAAAGAACATGAACTAAGGTGCCAGCTTTTCCTGAATGAAAAAAAAAACCTAAAGAGGAGTGACTGGGGGCAGGAAAAGAAGGAAGAAAAGCAAAACCAAAGAATTGTGTCATCTATTAACTGCAAAAGAGACAAGTCAAGTTACCCTCGAGTATCTTCCCAGGGGATACTTGAGATAAATTTGAGACATTAGTTTTATAGAATGAAGGAGACTCTGAAGCAGGTGCTGAACAGAACAGTTCTATTTACATGAACCAAAGGCTTTCCAGAGCAGGAGGAGATGCTCTATCACCTGCCTTTACGGCACAAAGGTCAATATTCACAGGGATTAACTTCCAAGATGCAACTTCCCCAAATCAGTTCAGTTTTGTCTGTAGCTGCTACAGTTAATCAACTCAAGGATGTGCTTATGTTTTGTTTTACGATCACATTACGAAAAAGCATCAAATGTACATACCATATGGTTCTTATTAAAGTCAAATACTTATGTAATGCTTGGTTTCATAACACAACGCTAAGCTTTTCAATATTGTCTTACCTGATGCGACAGAAAAAAGATTTCTCTTCCATGCAATCCTGGGTGGAAGACTCTAGAAATATTAAGCATATTTCGTAACAAGTTACGAATTACTAGAAGATTATGATATTTCCTACAGAATTTTTCCTTAGATAATAAAGGCTGGAATTTTTTTTTTAAGTTTATGTTCCCTTAAGTCTCCATATGTATTTGTTAAACAATGTACATCATAAGCAACTAAATCTGAACATCACTCGGATTCTGAGGCTGGCGTGTGAATCACAGCTCCTTGTTTATCATGTCTTTTTCCTAAACATATCTAAACAGCTCTCCAGCTTGAGCTGCTTACTCTTATCAACTCTTTCACAGTACTTTATACCGATGATCAAAAATGTTTGATTACCTAGGACCCCAAAATTTGACCATTTTCATAAAAGACCCTAGGACAGCTCGATCACCAAATACACTTCCTACCCCCCTTCTCTCTTTTTCCTGAAGGCCTCTTCTCACGTTTTAAGCTTATTTCCCTCCTTTTCCAGAGTAGCCACACACTGATTTCCAAGGGAAGCTCTGGCATTTCAAAGGCCTCCAGTGCACAGTACTTTTGGATATTATATTGTATGGCAGCTGATACATGAGAGACCGTGCACAGTTCTACTTACTGCATTTTTTATACTTAAAGCTATACACAAACATAATAAAGCTACAGAAAATATTTCAAGAAAGCAAAACCAAAAACAACCTCCTGCATAACTGAGTAATCAGGATTATATGGTCAGCATTTAGCACTGACCCTGTTTTGAGCCACAGCTTGCAGTAGAGACCATGCAAGGTCCCTTTGGACCTGCTTTATGCATTGCTTAGTACATGTTTACTGCTAATTGTTTTTTCAAATTAAATATGGTTCACACCCTGGCTTAACTTCACAGACTTAGTATGCAATGGATTGGAACTTCAAACATTTAGAGCAGACCTTGAATTTCAAGTGTTCAGTTGAAATGGTTGGCAGGTATTTCTCAGTTACTAACAGCTGTAGGTACATGAATAAAACAATCCTACCACAAACAAGTATCAAGTGCCCTAAGACATCTGATCCTTCACCATTAATTATGCCTAATATAATTTTTCTGAGGCTAGAAGAGCTATGATTACACTTGGTGAGTGCCCAGTGATGGCAGCTGAAATACCTTTTTCTACACTGTAATCAAGGTGTCCAGTATTCAAATCATAGCTATCTTAAAAGGAAGGAGACAGAGTATTGTCCCCTTTACACGTGAGGCAAACAAAATGTGAAGAAATATTGTTTTATATCGATTGCTAGTAAAAGTGGAAAGTAAATTCACCATTCAGCACAAATTCCTACTTTGTTTTCATTCATCATCTGGCTGAAAGGGACATGAGAACTGATAAACAATGACATTCAGAAGACTTTTAACCAACAGACAAGTCTTGCTGATTTATAGAATGGATTTATACACCTAGTATTTATTGTTCAGAGGTGTTCTAATAATACCCCTGTGCTATATCCTCAAAAAGTGATGGGGAAGGTTGGAAGGACATTCAAAATCAGTGCAAGTATTTGCATTTGCGTGACTGAAAGAAGGTCAGAGAAATATCTGCTGCTGAGACCACTCACCAGCTCTATTGCAAATATTCCATGATGGTAATCTGTATGGGGTGGTAGAAGTATAGAACACACTGACATCCTGAGGTGCCAAGAACTCCACAAATTTGGCATTTTTAAAATAACCCCTCTTGCAGCGGAGAATAGAAGCAGCTTGATCAGAGATGTACAAAATTTTTCCAGTTATCAAAGAAACAGCTACAGCAAACATATCCTAAAAACAAAAATCTCAAATTATTTAGACAGTTTGAAACATTCTTCAGTGCAGCATATATTTTTGAGAAAAACATTTAAGACATAAAAACATTAGTAAGTTCAAAATGAGAATGAAGGAAATTTTATTTTATTACAGATGTAATTCAACATAATGAATCTGCTTATCAAGTAGACACAGACAGGATACTTTCCAAATATGTTGTAAGAGTAATACACTACTATCTACCAGGTTACAAGGCCTAAATATCATTGTCTAAAGTTCTATGATGCAGAATGAATGAACAAATTAAGAATTAATGACCTTCCAGCTATATAACTTCACATTTTCCCTGTGCTTGTTACAGGCATGGTTTACATTTATGAAATTCAGCTGTTTGTGAAAAGGCTGTTTGTGGTAGTTGGTCCATCCACTGCAAAGTGAGAAAAGTGCTCTAAACCACTTGGTAAAAAATAATGAGTACACAGGTGGGAAGAAGTCCCACACACTCCACTTGCATTATTTCTCTTCCTGACACAGAGCAGCTTCCTGCGTCACAACCTTTAGTGCTCCATTCACAAACACTGTACAGGAACTTAACAGCTGTCAGCACAACACTGGTTCCACAAATGGACATTCAGATTAACTGAAAAATGTTTATGATATTTGGCTGAATTTCTCAGTTGTACTCTACACTTCCTACTTATTTCACCTTGTGGGCAGCCTTTACTATTCAGAGATTCAACAAAACCCAAATGCTTCAAGGTATGGAACATCACCTACCATGCTCTTGCTTTAGAGAATTCAGAACTTCAGACATTCAAACAGAGGCTTCAGTTAAAAAAAATAGTAGACGGTAGTCTGATACCTGTAGCTGCCATTATTTTTTGAAGGCTCCATAACTTATCCCTAAAATACTAGTAATACGGAAATAAATATAATTTAAAAAATCATTTAGATTATCATTACACTGCTAGAACTACATTGATGGTCCTAGCTGTTCTTATCTCTGTGAGAATACAGTATCACTGGACCCCACAGAAAGCCTTGTACCTGTTGCAAAGACCAGACAAATCCCACAGAAAAGGACACAGTGATTCCAATACTTTTGTCACTCTTCAGTCACACTAACAAAAAGAACTGGTGAAACATCAAATAACCCCTAGTTACAAGAATAAACTGAAGTGATTCACCATGTGCCTTGACTAAAATTTGAAAAAAGTTAACTCTCCAACTTTTGCAAGCGCACTAAAATTAAAACTAACGATGTCTCACAGAGCTTTGTATCACATGGATACTGAGATGTGTCACACCACGATCTCCAGGCACGAGGTACAATTCAGAGGATCACGGAGTTCAAGACTACTTATTTGCCACCTAACTGACAGAAACAAGTTGCTATTTGTGAAGTCTGAAAAGGTTCAGAGTTTCTCCTCAACATTCCCTGGAAAGCAAAAGGCAGTTTTTTCAGCTTTGTGGCCTAGCTACCAACTCTTCCCTTGTAAAAAGAAGGCATGCCTGACAATTCCAGTCCTAGAAAACATTTTCAATACACACTGCAGACTCAGGTCACCATACTCACCGCATTTTTCATGATGTATTCTGAGGTTATAGTCTCAACTTCTTCCACTGTGTAAGATGATACATTGAGACCAGCAGGTTGGGATTCATTAATCATCAACAACTGGTAATATTCCTCATTGGCTACATGAGAACAAAAAACAATTTATAATCAGGATTATCAATAAACACCCAGCCTAGAAGCAGCAAACGGCAAAAATAATTTTTGGCATAAATGCAAAAGTTGGGAAGTTGGCAGTTGGGAAATCTAGGCACTATTCCAAATACATGTTTTGCCTTGGTAGAGCTTCCTCATCAGTAACTCTAACAAATGTACACATCTTAATATACCCATATATGAATGATCACATATTTTAGTCTGTTTGATAGTTCAAACATTATGAAATTGTAAATTGTATCCAAATTAATTTTCTAACTCAACCAAACAGCAGTAAAATATGAAGCCTCTAGAGAGCTGCTTTAACTCCCAAAGGAACAAAAGTTAACAGAGCCAACAAATAGGAACAACAATATGAAAATATCGGGTTAGAAAGGTTTTCAGACATAACAGTTCTCTGTGTAGAGCTAAGTTTATTTAAATTCCTATTCTGAAAGTTTCACTTTAGCCAGGTTGGCATTATCTAGGAAGTATCACTCTTGATTACCTTTAACTTGTTTAATGCTTTTAAGGGCATATTTCAACGTCGTTAGGACACTGGATTTGCCTTTGACTCTCTTCTCAGAAGGAAGGTGAGCTTTCAGCTCTTGCAATGTTTTCAGCAATTCCTTTTGTGTTTTGGCTTTAGTGGACTGCTCACTACTGTAAGATGAAAAACAAAGAATAGAACACCACTTGAATACTTGAATTGACACATCATCCTCACAGAAACCCAAATGTACTCTGACACTTGTCACACACATCGATTTGTACCACTAGCCTCATTAACTTTTCCAGTAGTCAGTATCAACTTTGAGAACTTACGGAAATTCTTACATTACCATTTAAAACGAAAGATTTACCACCACCTGGAGTGTGATTGTAAAGTGTACTCTGTATGTGCAACAGTACATATGACCAAGCACCACAGAATTTCTTTTTTTTTCTTTGCCACAGTCTCCCTCCTCTCTTTTTAGTGGTATTTTCCTTAGCTGCTTTCAAAATCAAACTCAGAAATGTTCATGGACTTCAAAGGAGAGAAGCAGGAGGTCCATTCAAGTCTTCACCTCCTGTTCAAGCAGGTTCTCTTAAGAAAGGTCCCTGAAAAGGGAATGGCAGTGGGAGAGCATCAAGTTAACAAAACAAATGGAGAAATCCTTTGAATAACGCATCCCAGCTAAGCATGGCAATACATTAAATAAGATAAGGAAACTTTGACTAAATTTGTAAGGAAAAGAATCAGAGGAGGCTGGAGACAAGCTGCATTCACAGTTCTCAGGTGCATGTTCAAGAGAGCTGTCTAAGTGTAGAAGGTGATACAGAGATTATCAGCACCAATATCAGAAAGTTACCACCTTCCTTTACAGTTCCTGATAGCTCTCCCCATTATTGAGAGGTACTGACACAATCCAAAAGGAAGAGAAAAGGAGGTGAGGGAAGTGAGGGAGAGGATAGCAAAGATGGTTGGCAGATGGGTAGGAAGGAGTTAAAATGATAAATCACCTTGTCTTTCGCATTGGAGATTTTAAAAGCTGATCATTCACAATGATCAAGAGGATTATAGAGCTGTTCTTAAATCTTCCTGAAAATTTTTTCCCTTCCAAAGGAAGATCTTCTCTTACCACCTGATTGTCATGGCTGGTAATCTGCACGAAGTGACCCTAGGCACTGCTGTAGAAACAATAGTCTTGGCAACTGCACTGCCTGACTGAAGCGGTCAGGAAAGTGGCTTCAGCTTCCAAGTAGTCTTCAAGAGGATTTGTGAACGTTTTTCTGGGAAGTTTTAAGAGCTCGAGAAGGTAGATAAATCATCTGACAGGTGTTGGGTGTATTTTACCAAATATGCTTGCAAAGTGACAAAGCTGACTTGTACTAGAGAATACACATTGTTCTTGTTTACATCACAATGTACTATGAGAAACACAGCATTCATTTACTCACTGGTCATTTTGTACCAAGAAATAATGGCAAGGGATCAAACAAAAAGAGTATAGTACTCCCTTGGGAAACATTATGTTCATGCTGTGTATTAAAATCACGTGTACAACGTGGCTCGACAGTTTGGACTGCTGCAATCAAACAGGGCTTTGTTAACAGAGGTTCATAGAAGAACCCTCCATGCTGGCAGTAGGGAAAAGGAGAGAGAGGAAAGATTATGAAATAACTGAGCATACTGCTGGTTTGTACTCCCAGAATACAGACTGCTTCATGAGAGTGGTCAGACTCTTTTGCAAGAAAAAAAACCTTTCCAAATTAGCCTATGGCAGCAGCAAATACAGAAGATTGACATTCTTGGAAAATAAATTACACAACTCCAAAATGTTTTTCCAGAGAGCAGTAGCATTAGGCACAGTAGGCAGCCACAGGGAAGCTGTGACTTGCAGAGGACAGAATAAGCAAGTTCTATAAAGATATGAGCTTTTCATTTTGCTTTTTGTGGACAGCAAACTGGAAGGGTATCTACAAATAGTAAACTAGAGTTGTTGGTTGGCACCGATACTGAATGCAAACCCCAGTAGTCTGAATCAAAGATGAAGCCTACAAAGATAGGTAGTTTATCAGACTACTTTAGTCTTCTCTTTAAAGATCATTCTCTAGATATCTTCAGTCTCCCATTCTCAAAAGATGATCCGATTCTTCTCTGTAACCCTCTAGCACTGTTCCCCATGGCTGGGGAGAACACTGTACCATCTGGATTCCTAATTCTTTCTGAGCAGAGGGATATTAATGAAATTTAAAATTGAAACATCGAAAAAACTGTGGTAAGTAACCTCCTCCAAAATCTTGCAGTGAAGAAAATGGAATCAATAGGAAACAAAGATCAAGAAATGCCTTTGGTTCACTCTTTCAAACTAAGCAACATAAACTCTATACCACAATTTCCAGTTGAAAATACAGCATGGAACAAGACCTCCAGGTGCCTGCAAGGCAGACGTAGAAAACATGTTGAGCAAGCACCAAATGGTGCATAGGAGTAATTTTATTTTACTACTTTTCTAGGAACTGCATCAGGTAGAAACATATTCAGGTAGGCAGGTCTCAGATGTGGGTCTTAACATCAGCATGCTCTAGCTAGATAGCCTTGATCTGCTCAGGACCAGGCTCTGATCTCCTGATCAGCTGACTTAAAAAAAACAAGCACAGCAGGGTGCTCTGAAGTGTCTAAATACGAGCTTTCAAGCTACCAGGGTCCTCAAGGCTATCAGGGACAGAAGCAGAGTTCATACAGAGGGATTCCTGCAGCTGGTGTTAGTGCATCCTTTATCCTTACACCCTGGAGGCTTGAATCCCAGCAAATGGAACACAGGAGAGGCAGATGATACAGCTGCTGGACACCAGGAATAATCCAACTCAATGGTGAATCCTGATGTTTACAGACCACCAGGTTCAGACTAAATTCTGAAGAGCAAAAAATTTAAAAGCTACAAAATCCCACCATAAATGAACCAATATTTAAAGGGACCCAAAAAAAAAAAAATTACAGAGTTAAGCTACCAGATCAAAACAAAGTAGCGTGACTTTAAAGGTTACCACGTAACTCACATGGAACAGCAACAAAAAGCTCTAATTTAATCAAGTGGTTAATGAAATGCTACTGATTATGGACAGGAAGAGAAGCAAAGACAGGATTTCTTGCGTAGTCATCCAGGTTGAGGCAGAACAAAACAAAAAAGCCAAAGTATGACATTTTGTTTTCAGCATTTAGCATAGATGCAATTTACTGAAAAACATATGCTCATTAATTTACCTGCATCCACTGCTGGACTGATTGTGTTCAGAGGTTGCAATCATCAGACTAAACGCGTTTGAGCTTGAACTAGAATAAGGAAAGAGAAAAAGATTAATATTTGGAAACCTAAGAAACAACTTTTAGTTCATTGTAGCTTTTTATTTTCCTATTAATGACCAGCTACCTTAAAAAAAATCCAAAACAACAAAAAAAACCCAAAACTCCAACCTCAAATTTTAAAAGCTTCTACATGGTACAACAAATGGGCACTAAAGCCGTAAACATTTGTCTAAGAAGCATAGAATAGCTTGAGTTGGAAAGGACCCATAAGGATCACTGAGTCCCAACACCCTGGTCCTCACAGGACCACTTAACACAGCTTTGCTCTGTACACTGAACTATTACTTAAAAGATTAAAATAGCATGGTTGCATCCTCACACATAAGAATCCACTGAGAGGTTTCAGTGTACAATTACAGAAGTTGGTTTACAAGAAAATAAATAAATAAGGCAAGTTAAACACACGATGAGAAGAAAGATGCAAATGATGTTGGCCATGCAAACAGCAGAGACCTTTTCTTATGAATTATATTACACAATCTACATCACATGAGAGTACAACTTAAGTAGCACACTCAGCTCCATGCTGAAGAGGCCTTACATCTTAGTTATTATTCAGAAATATTGATTCAAATGAAAAAAGTCTTTAGGGGCAAAAATAAAAAGTGAAATGTATTTAATAATAGCTATTACCTTTTATGACAGTCTGAAGATTCCATGAGCATTGCTGAATCTTTCCCATTTTCATCAGATTCATGACCATGAGAATCATGCCCACTTGAATAGTTTTCATTTGTGTCATTCCCACTGGAGTCATTTCCACTGGAGTCATTTCCACTGGAGCCACTGCTCATTTCAATATCTTCCTGGAGAACTTCATGAGAGTGTTCAGGCTTTGCTTGAATTTCTGAATCTTCAGCAATCATCTGGCTATGGTTACTTGGAAGTCCAGAATAATCGCTCATCTTCGGCTGCTCTTTTAAAGAGAATGACGGAGAAATGTTTCCACTGATACCAGGCTGCTGCTCAGGGTTCTGCTCCTCAGTGCTAGAGGAGAACCCCCAGAACTTGATAGAGTCCGTGGGACACTCATTAGAAGCACTGCCAAGACCAAGAGCAAATCAAGCCATATTCAGAACTTTCCCTCTGTACAAACTCTGTTTGGAAGTACAGATGCACAAATCTGAGGAGGAAGGGAAGGAAGAAAGAAAATTATTTTCTTGTTTGCCTTGCTGACAAACTGGAATTTGCACTGACTGAAGAAAGTAAAAAATTACATTCATGGTTAATATGTTCAGCATTTGAATGGTGAAATGTTTCAGTTAAATTGAAAATCTCACAATGTTTTATCATGAAAAAGGTATTTCTTTTTTAGCAAAAACCCACACAAAAAGAAAGTTACATAAACATGGAAAAACTCCTGAAAAGTTCACATATTCCCTTGTTTTCTCTTTTCCTACTTGACAGTATTGCTGCCTAGATTTGGATAATAGCTATTATGATTTTCAGTGAAACCATTCCACTGCCTTTCAGTCTACCTTCATAAAGAAAAACTCCATTCAGATGTCTGGGCACTGCTTATTTGATCTGCAGGTGATTTGGGTTGTTTTTCTGTTTTATATTGGGGTTTTTCAAATACATATTCTTGGGGTTTTTTCTTTCAAGATCAGTTGGGAGGGAGCACTACTATACTCTTCATTTCTCTCTCTGTACAAAAGCCATGTAGATAGGCAGACAGAACATACAGTAGGAACAGGGAAACCAAGCACACAAACACACCTATTTACCACCTCTAAAATTTCTAAGGCATGAATAGCCCCGAGAATAATTTTATCTATGGAGTACCACTAATTTGGGGGGGCTATGATAAAAATTGCTTGGAAATGTAAGGTTAAAACAAAAAAAACCCTTATCCCTACTTTTAAACCAAATTCTAATGCACCAGGCTCAAAAATTAGTGTATACAGAGGCGAATCAAGGACAGACCGATGCTGAAGTACCATCAAAAGAAGTACTGGAGAGCAGTTCAACTTTATTAATAAAAAAATCATATTTAATCTGACTCACATCCTCATCCATTTCAGCAACTCAGAGACAACAATAGTGTAAAACTATGAACTAAGATTCTCTGTTGAGAATCTTTGTTGTTTTCAAGACAACAGAACAATGTGTGTTCCGTCCTCTTTCTTCCTTTAAAATATTCAAGATTACAATTATTAACTAATAAACCTCTGACTGGAATAACAGGCAATAAAAAAATTCACAACCAAGTTTTGTTAATATTAACTACAGCAGTTTTGTTTTAAACACAAATAAATAAATACTTATATTCTCAAGAAAGACTGTAATGGAAAACATTCACAGTAGTAATTTAAAACACACTATGATTCAACTCCCCCCAAAGCAATACCACATGGAAGCTATTTTCTTATCCTCCTAATTGATGTTTTTCCAGACATTTTACATTTATTTTAGAATTTTTCAGAAAACACTACTTGTCTCCTCATGTGGTCAAAACAATATGCAAGATATCTGCTTTCATTTAAAAGTATTGTTTGAAGACATTCACTTAAGCTATCAGTAAAGGTATAAAAATAGAATAATTTTTTTCCTTACAAGTTTATTCACTAGTACTTTATTATAGGTGATAATAGAAAAACGCCTTTTAGTAGAGTAAAATATACTGATATTTCCCTTCTGCATATATTCACTTCAGGTACATCAATCCAGATAAAGCAGACATCCTGTGATGCTGCTGTATTGAACACAACCACACAGGCACTGAATTACCCTTCAGTAGCTCTGACAGTTTTTTTCTGGACTAAGGTTAACCACTTCTGTCTTGAAAATTACATAACCAGACCACGCGATAAAAGAATATTTACTCTGAGATGAAACTGTAGGATTATGTCACAATGGCACATTCTCTGGTGGCCAATGATTAACTAGGTCAGATAGTTCATCTCTAATTTAATCTCTGTGACAGAGCGAGCTCTCATTTCCCCTTGCCTTCCTTGGGACACCTCTGAGTGGAGCTCTGCCGGCTCCGGCCACGCGCTGCCCACCAGCCTCAGTGCCCAGCGCTGCCCACGCCAGAGGCTGCAGAGGCATGGCCTGTGCTCAGCCATGCCTGGCTGGGTGTGAGAGGGACCAAAGCCACCAAGGAGAGCCAAGATGGAATGTGGCACAGGGAATGCCTGCATGGGCAGCATGTGAGACAAACCTCCTGTCACTGCACAGGTAAGGAGCGTTCTATAAACGTGCTGATCCATTCGCACCCAGGAGATGCTCTCACCACTACTGCAAGTGCTGTGTAAATCAGAGCATGTCTGGTTAAACAACTGAAACCACTCTCAAAAGCCATTTCTCACATGTCATTTGTTCTATTATTTCTCAGGGGACAGTGAGGTTCCAAAGCTCCTTGGAGAATTCAGTGAGTAAAGGTAATTAACCCCATCACGATTGAAATGAAGCAAAAAGGCACTCCCAGCATCACCTTAAAGAAGGTCTGAGGTGTACAAATATAAGAAAGACCTAAAATTCTCATACTATATTCTAAGTTCAAGGCTGGTGTTTCTTCCTATTTTCCTGACAAAATGCTACTTTGAAAGAGCTTTAGATACATGAGAAAAAATACTGCCATAATCAAAACACCACTATCTGCTAGGAAATGATATATGTTTTCTTTAGAGATAGGGGAAAAGAGCTCTCACAAAATAAAAAAATAACAAGTTTGGGCCGCTATATTTAATCCTATAAAGAAAACCATGTAAATCACTATTGATAGGTTTATAAGCATGAACTACCAGAAGACAGACTTTCAGCATAGCCCTAAATTCTGTGAAGATAATTAGCCCAATATCACAGTAATGCAGTTTTAGGAAAATTGTGCTATTTATAGGAATAGCAATGATTGTGCCACAGCTTTCCTACTCTGACGTAAATATTTTGTGGTTTAGTCTTTAAGCATGAGAAACCTCTTCTCCTGAACTCTGAAGCCAGAGAGGATTACATGTGCTGTAGTATTTCCAGCCGTGAGAGTTGTTCATAAATATTTTTTTGACACAACCTTTCCTTGAAAAATTATTTTCCAAAAGTCTTTTCTGTAATCTTTGGAAGCTTAAGAGGCAATGAAAATGTGCCATAGCTAGCATGTAGAGTCTTACAGTTTGAAATTCTGAGTTGTTAAACCACCGGTGAGTAATTTTTTCCACCTCCAAATATCATCTATTGTCTCGTCTCCTTCCTTTTTTCCCCTGACACCCAGGCTAGCTTCTGCCAGGTATTTGTAGGAAACTTCAGCAGTGTTTCCTAAGGTGGGAGAGAATTGTTCCCAAAATATACAAATAAATAAAAAAATACGCTATCCAGTAACTTTTGAGGAATTTCCCGTAACTCCTGGAACAAGAGTTGATTGATTCAATGACAGTCAAGCTTTCAGGGCTCTAAAAAACATTTTTATTTTAAGCAACAAGTACAAATTATGAGAGTCACCAACAGAAAAGAAATAGATACTGACCCTTAGGAGATAGTATGCGAATTTTTTGCCTCTTGATACCTGGCAGAAATTTGTGTCAGGAAGCAATTCAGTCATGTTACTTCTGGTTCTAACTAACAACATGCCAGAGCTTCTGCAGCTTTGCCCACATCTAATAACTACATTATAGTGACTACAATTTGGATCCCAAGGACAATCACACCAGAAAAAAAAAAAAAAGAGTATTTGAGTAATGGAGAAAACACAAGTTTGTCATCTTTAAGGTATGTTTCAAAAAGAACTGGCTCAGCTTGAGCTGGAATGGTTTTCTTAGACAAGACTGGAAGATTAACGTCACTGAAAGTCAGTCTTGCACAAAATTTCTTCTGTTTCAAAATCTCAAAAGCCTCAGTGCCAGAGGCACATACCACAGTAAGGAATACAGGAAGAGTACAGAGGAAGGAACAAGAAAAATATTATGATAAACTTGCAAGAGCTTCTGAAGAAAAAGAAAGAGAAGCATTTCTAAAACAAGACTTTACTAGTTTGGGGGAACCTTGGTGGTTTTAAAATTTATTATGTGATGTTAATATATGCCCTAGCTTTGGAGACATTTTCTTAGAAGAGACTGAAGTAACTGTGAAAAAAGCTCAGACTGGCAGTAACCCTCCACCATGCTCTGCAATTTAGATAAGAAGTGATGCAGCTGGCTAGACTTCACTCTCAGCAGAGAAATACCTTTAAGTGGAACATCTGCATGCAGACACCAGCACTCTGCAAACACTTCAGGAGCACAGACGGTCAGACATCACAAAGAGATTAATTATCTTTGAAACTAATCTCAGGGAAAATGACATAATAAATTGCACATATTCATCCCACTCATATGCTTGAATAAATTCCCAATCACTAACCAAACAACACTGGAAGGCAAAAGCTTGCATGTTTTCCCAGTCTGAGGTTCTCTCCCGTTACTGTTTGAGGAAGGTAATTACATCCCATACCAAGTTCAGTAAGCACCTGAACATGGAAACAAAGAGCTCTTTTAGGTTTGATCTTGAAAGAAGCCGGGTTTATTTTCTGCTCCATCTTTCTAAACTTTTAAGGGATGTTGTCTACTTTGGCTCTACAAATAAAAACTTTTTAAATATTAAATTGGCACCAGTTAAGCTTGATTTTAAGGCAACTGGCTCACAAAAAACCATTCTGTTCACTCTGGCAAAGAGTAGAGCTCTCTAAGATCTTGATGCAGTGTGTGAAAGACACCATAATTCCACTGAGCACTAAGGACAAACGTAGGCATTGGCTGGCCAGGTTAGATATGCAGCAAATGTCTTCTGGTTATTCATTACCTACATTTGCTCCTTTATCCTGCAGTAAGACAAAGGAAACAGCCTGAACTTTAACATCACCAAAAAACCACACCAAAATATGTATGGACAAATGCTGAAAGAAGTAATTGAGCTTCTGTTTTTGAAAAACACCCTTAAGAAGGGTTGTAGAACTACAAGGAGGTAGGTGTCTTCTGAAACCGTAACTTTAAACCCAAAAATCTTGTTTCAGCAGAGATCTGGTTATATTCAGAGAATGGATTTTTCCAGATTTCTTTTCACACAAAAACTATGTTTAGTACAGGCATATGAAGGATGAGAAACTAACAATGCAGAGTCAAAATTATCCATTTCAAGAACTGAGTAAGAGGCAAACATCTAATGATTTGAGTCTAAATTTGCAACTACTACCAACTCACCAATATTCCCAACAAAGAAAGAGCCACACTATAGTTTATGACTACAGACATGTAAATATTCAGGTACTCTTAACTGTACTAGCACCTATGGGAGACATTCCTAACGGCCAGGATTAAACTTTACTGAAGATCTTGTCAACAAGAAGGGCTTCCACACGTCTTCTGGATTTTTGCTTTGCAAAATTATAAAAGTTTTCTTCTTTAGATGACAAGTAACTAGCAAGGGTTTAGTCATATCATGCAATTTTAGAGATAATTGAAAATTAACATCTACAATGAATGCATTCTCCCTGTGCAATTAGACAGTAATTCAATGCTTGGTAGTCGAAAAACGTTAAGAGAAAATGTGGGAAAACAAACAATAATCCAAAAAATGACTTGTTCAACTGTGCAACTTCACCAACATTGAGAGCTTCATGTTTTCCCGGCAAGAACAATTAACAGAATACCTTCACTAGGACATTTTCTAGGAATGGGGGAAAGAAAAAAGATGGCAATATTCTCAAACTATAGGAAACAATGACAAAGATGCTCAATATTTTCTTGCAAGATCTTTTTACTAAAAAAAGAAAAGTAACTTTACTACTAGATTACTTATCTCACTTCAAGTAATCATGAACAAGTTTTGCTCTTTTTCTAAACAAGCAATGAGATGTAATTCAATTTTCTACTTATGTCAATAAAATTATCAACATCTAGTATACCATAAATGCTCCCGTAAAATCTGAATTTCACAACTTTTTGATACGGATTCGACTTTCAGTTCAAGAAAATCCTGAACACAAGACTCTTATTTAAGTAAGAGTTGCTAATAGCTTTATAAGGGTCATCCTCATTAACCACTGCTTTCAGCTGCCACTTTACAAAGGGAACTGATCAAGACACAGCCCTGTTCCAGAGCTGTCCAAGTGCCACCCTGAATTTATAGCAGCACCTATACAGGAAGAAGTCAGCATCAGATCTGGGCCCTGGCATCCACAGTGAGGATGCTTCCAACCAGATTGTTTCCTCACTGAAGAAACTCAAACCTGAATTTAAGAATAAGTATGGTTTTAGGCTAAAAACATTTTAGCTTCAAATAAGGTAACTCCCAGTTTATACCCAAAATATTGTTCTGAATGAATATATATATGACTGAAACTCCAGTTTAAAGATAACACAAACACAGAACAATATATTTTCTGCATAAGCTCTGGAGGGGCAGGAGGGGAAGCATCAATCATAATAATTATGTGCGTTTCTTACCTGTTTTTTCTACGAAAAGGTGGTAAAAGTGTTTATCAAGCTCCCTCCCAGCTAGCATCAAAAGCATGAGGTGCCTAGGTCCAGTCTCCCACATGCATTTAATTCTTGTCTCATCCTCTTCTACTGGAAATCTTTGACCATTACAGAGTCCGGACACCTCTATAACTATAAAATATAAAAGAAATACCTGGGCCCCCCAACAGTGTCCTCTTCAAACAGATACCAGAGAGATGCTCACAGCTATGTCACGCCTATGCAGATAAATGTTGGTTAAACATGAAACTGTCATACACCAGAGGAAGAAGACACAATTTGCATTTTAAACACTTTTGCTCTGAAACAAGGTCTTACAGAGTTTTAAAGTAATTCATCTTCTGCACTAGATAAAATAACCCTTAGGATTCACAATCAGAGTGGTATCATACT
This sequence comes from Falcunculus frontatus, assembly GCA_013398115.1. Taxonomy (NCBI): domain Eukaryota; kingdom Metazoa; phylum Chordata; class Aves; order Passeriformes; genus Falcunculus; species Falcunculus frontatus. Next base: position 4,242,848 of record VZRV01000202.1, on the reverse strand, counting down.
ATGTACAGTCTGCATGGGCTGACACAGCCAGTGAGAACACAGGGCTGGCCTCCCTAGTAGGGCACAGAGCCAAATGCCTGATGTGGTCAGCAGGAGCTCCAAGTGCTTATCAAGTTTGGTTACAATATCATTTTATGACTCTATATCACTGTAGGATTGGCAAGAGCATTAAAGATTTTACCAGGCAGTTACAAAATTTCAATTCACATAATGACTGAGACCAAAAGAGGCTACTGGAGGTACCTTGTCCAACTCCCTGTTCAAGCAGAGTCACCTCGAGCAGGCTGCTCAGGACCACCAACAGATGACTTTTGGGTATCTCCAAAAATGGATATTCCATGGTCTCTCTGGGCAATCTGTTCCAATGCTCGCTCACTCTCACAGTAAAAAAGTGTTTCTTTATGGTCAAAAGTCTGTACTAACAAAGTCCATTTACACTACTATTCTTCCTAAAAAAACCAGTTTCTCAAGAGAGACACTGGGAATTTTCATGAGAAACAAAAAAACTGAAAACTCTTCTAGCAAGTCTAGGAAACTAAGTCTGTTGGTGCACGCCACTGCCATGTAGCACAAAGAAATGGCAGAATAGGAATCAGAAGTTCAAAAGACCAAAATTTATGTGGCAGACAATTACATCATTTTAAGTGCTTCATCTGAATATGCAGAAGAAAAGTTTGGAACAGTGTTCAAATCCCAAGCTAACCACTCTGGAAGACAGCCCATGCTAACATGCCTTAATTTAACATGCTGCACGTCTACCAACTGTTAAAAGTACATTTGTGTTGGCCAGACTAAAGGAAGAATTTATTCACAACATTCCATCCTGCGTAACATTCGGAAGCCAATACAAGTTCTAAAATACTCATATTATGATATAAATCTGTATGCATTGGTTCTTTAAATGTTTTGCTTCTGTTTTTATCATAAACTGGTAATACAGGATTTAAATTATAAGCTTTATCTCTGACCACAAGCAGCATTAGAAATTGCTGTATCCAGAACTACTTGCAGATTTCACAGTTTTTAGCCCGGACATTGAAAATGTGGAATGTCTTTCAGCACCAGTTAAATCCTTGTTTAAAGACAGCTCTTGCGATTCCTTTACACTAACTCAACTCCCTGTAAAATTTTCAATTAAAAAAAAGTAAAAGAGATTTTAAAAAGTCGAGGTTTGAAGATATATTCCCAGCAGCAGCATGTACCATTTTAATTGTGTATCATATTGGTTTAATGTATTAAACAAATTTAGGAAGACATTAAAATATTAAGAAAGAATAGTCCTTGTAAACTACTAAAAATTCTCGTGATAAGCCTTTCTACAATTTAAGGAAAGTAAGACAAATCTACACCAAAAGGATTTCTATCTGAAACAAAATGCCTTGTTCAAATGACTTGTATTTGAACAGTCTGAACAGAATTAGAGGCAGCAAATACTACTTGTTTTCTATTATTTTTCAGAGGAAATGTACAGGTGACTGAGTATGCCCAAGTCCCAAAACACTAAAAGAGTTAATCTACAGATGGCATCTCCAATAAGCTCTTTTCCACAGAAGGAAGTCCAATTTGTTAAGTTGACAAAGAAGACAGAACTTGAGACATTTCCTCATTTCCTTCCATACTGATATATGTATCTATTCTAAGCACAGAAGACTTCAAATATGATAAAGGAGTGAAAAACCTGCTGTAGGGAACACACCTGTGATACTGGATGCAAACCAAGTTGAACCAGCTTCACTTTCTGCAGAGAACTGAAGTCACACCTGTAGCATTGAAAAGGGAACATCAGCTTTTAGAACCTATTCAGATCACATTTTCCAGCCATAGAAAAACAAGTTTGTTTGGGTTTTTTTTCCTCAATCATTTAGACTAAATAGACATTGTAGTGTTAATCCTCAAAATCTCAGTTACAATTCCATCAGTACTGCAATATTACAGTACTATCCAGATCAGCTATCTTTCCTGTCTAGGGCCAATACTGTCACATCATCAGATCACATTTAATGAAAGCACATTATAAATCTTCATTGCATCACAAATTACATTCCTCCACCATTCTCCTTTAGTTATGTTTCCTTTTTTTGCTCCAATAATCATCAGTTTTTCCTTCTTTTTCAAAGCAGAGCACAACTGACCAAAAAATACTGTTGAAAGCTACGACCTGCCTTTTTAAATTCAAGTTTAGGAGCATAATATTTTTCCTTTTCTTCCTAAGCTATCATCCTGATTATCTAAGTAACAGTAGGCACTTGGTTTTCTGGACCCCACAATTTTCCTCACGATTCAAAGTTCCTTAACACCAGCAAGAGCAATCCAAAAAATGGAAGCTATTAATAAACATCTGCACAGCTAACAATGTAGATGCAGCACTTCATACTGACATTACACTAAATTCCAGTTTCATAAAGGTTTGGAGAAGCCACAGCATTTCCATGTACTTCATGAACTGTGCAACAGGTCTTTAGAAATGCAAAGCCCTGAAGATGTCTGTTTTTTGGGCATTCTGACATTACATCTCAAAGAAAGTACAAAAAAAGAGCAATAACAAAGCCACAGAGACACCTCCCACCCTCCCAAGTTCAGACTCGTTAAGAAAGAACTGATATTACAAATCACTTTCTCAGGTACAGGATAAAACACTCACCTTAATGAATGTACTAATCATGATCAGTCCAAATCTGCGTCATCAATATATTCCTATCAAAAAAAAAAAAAAAAATCAAGTTTTACAAGCAAGATAAAAAATTATTATAAAAGATAAATCAAGTCCATTTCATAATGCAATACAAGTCCAACCATGCAAAATATGTCTTCCACAGATGAAGAACAATTATAAAGACTACAAATGCAAGATGAGAGGAAATGCAAGAAATTTTACTAATAAAAGTATTTATTATTGTAATCTAAATTGGTTCCTTGAGCAATGCACAGAATAACTATCCACTGAATTCTGTTCCCTTTATAAACACAAGAGACCTCCCCCAAAAGTCTCATTTCTGCCAGACCAGAAATACAGCTTATTTTACCCTTTCAGGTAATTATTCCTTGTGCTGTTAAACCCACCACCTATGCTCAAGACTCCATAGTGGATCTGATCATCCCCAAGAGCTAACAGAAACAGTCTCTCAAATTCATTCTTTCACCTTGAACAAGAGACTTGTCCCAGAGCCAAATTTAATTGCCAAGAGGTTGGGTATTTGCCATTAAAAAAAAGAAAAGAGCAGCCTGTGCTGAGACATCTTGTAAAGACACTAAACACCATCTCCTTCATATGTCCCATGCTAATTTCTACACATCCTTCCTTCCAGCTTCCAGTCTTAAAAAACCTGACTTCTTAAAGGTGCATAAAATTACTTGTATGCAGTGTGAATTTAAAAAACCACATTATTTTCTTTGTAACCAGAAAATGCTCTTCTCTTCTGGAGTGGAACTGGAGAGACAATTAAGCACAAGATCAATAGCCAGAACTCTAATATTTGCATGTCAACTCTTGCCCCTTCTGAAAAAAATTACAAAAATTATACATTTGAGTTTGCGAAGTGTTGTCACAGAAGGGAGGGAAACATTATTATGTGCCACCATGCAGTCATATATTTCACCTCTATTATAGGTGAAACTAGATTTAAAAGTATCTCAATATCATATATCAACTTTAGTATTAGTATTGTTGACATCCCCATCAAGCAATATGTTTGCATATCTACTACTCCTCTCCTTTAAGAAAAAGGACAGACTTTCACCATGGGGTATTACATTTACAGTAGTTCCAGGCTAATGTTGCTCTTTAGACATTCCTGTAGTTCACACCATTTTGCTGTTCAAAATTTCAGTCAGAATGAAAGTCCCTTTCTGGAAGATGCTGTGCCAAATAAATTCTTGTGCCCATCGCATCAATAATACACTCCAAAGAGCGCAGCAGCCTAACAAACACGATGTACTTGTCCTAAGAGTTGGATGCATTAGTACTGAAATAAGAGCTCAAGTCACAGAAGAACCCATGGCAGAGATGTAATTGAAATCAAGTAAGTGCTTTATATACTGAAGATCTTTGTACAATTAAAGAAACTAAGCAGAAACATAAAAGTACATGTAATAAGGTCAAGCACAAAAACTGTACTAAGATACAAAAGCTGCAAGGAATAAGGAGGATAGGAAACAAAACCAAGAAAAGAGAAAAGTACTGGACATCCTCACCACTTCATCTTGTCTTCCCAAGATCCAATTACAATAAATTGCAGGTGTTATTTAACAGTGAAGTGCCTCTGTTTCAGGACAGGATGTTAGAAAGACAGTGTAGCTTTGGTTCTACTTTTTAGAAGTCAGTTCTACTTTAAAAAGCCATCTATACAAGGAAACCTCTGCCCATCTTTAATTATAAGAAAAATTATAAGAAAAATCAAGCATTAAGAATTACTGTGGTATGCTCAAAAACAGGTGGACGCATACTAAAGTCTTTCCCAGACATTTTGGCATACAGATGAGGCTTCTTTCCCAGCATCACATCCTGTCAGGATCAACACTGGTACTGCCTGTACTGAACTTCTGAAGCCTGCTCACACCATCTGCAGAATCTCCTCATCCCCTTGCCCCAAGAAATGCTTTCTGTGTGTTTCAGTCCACTCATGTAAACAGCATGTTGAGTCACTACCCCTTCAGCATCCTCAATAAAATTTTCCTTCCTCTTGGCAGAAAATGAAGGAAAAATGAAAACCATTTTCCATGACTATATATGTTGAGAAAGGTAAATTTAGCCTCACTTCTGATTGTGTTCTACATGCAAAGCTGTCTAAATCAGACTACCAAAAAACACCAGAGAGATCATAAGGCTCCTCTAGGACTACCACACACTACTCCAGTAGCTGAGAACATCTGTACAAAAACTTCTTGACTTTACAAAACCTTTCACACACACAAATTCTCATAACCTCCCTTACATATGTGGATAAGCAGGAAAAACCTGCACTTCAGAACCACTGCCTGAGCAACTTGCATGAAATTCAGTATATTGCTGCTGTCCCTTAGCAACTCCTCAAGAGGGACAGAGGACCACGTGAGACGATTCTGTACTGGTGCAAGTCCAGTGCAGGCATTCAAAGACCCCATCTGCACTTGAAAGTAACCCTAGAAACACAAACCAGAGGCACAGAAGCCTGGCCTGCCCATGTCCCAGCACTGCTGGCAGGCAGAGTACGAGCAGGCTGCACAAGCGTGCCTGGTGATGCACTAAGCCACTTAGCAGAGCATCAGATCACGGCATGGACGCCCAGGCATGTGGAGTCCCATGTGTTCGGGTGCCTGCCTACTACATATGGCCACTGGCTCCCTGGCAGCATGAACAGAACTGCTCAAAGAGACACTTCAAAGCTCTCCACACGCTTTGCAGACATACTCAAATCAGCTGACCCTTCTTCATTCTGGTCTTCCCTGCCACACTATTTCACAAAAGCAGCCTGGGGCCACAAGAAATCCCAGCAACAGATAGCAAAACCATCACTCTATGAAGCGTGGTTTTGACTGCTACCTTCTCCTTTCCCCTGTCCTTTAAACATACTTCACAGAAAGAGGTATGTTGCCTATAACTAAAAAGAAACACCCTCATCCCCCCGCAAACAAAGCTCTAAGCGTCAGAAGGCAGAGTTGTTCTTTGCTAACCAACAATATTACCAGCCTGACCCCACAGCAGTGGTTAAGCTGAAGGCAGCAGTTAAAGCAGGAAAGCGGACAGACACTTTTTACACAGGACACAAAACAGCAGCCGCATTACTTTCAAAATCAACATTTTCTGCATCCAACCTCATCCATAACCAAAAGAACAAGTAAAAGCCCTTTTGAGTAATACAACAATATCACAAAGAATAATACAGGTATTAATTGACTCCTTTGCTGTTCAGTGCTTGACAAGCTAAGTTAACATAATGAATATTTAAGCAGTTTCAAACTGGCATTACAAGGATATACCTGAAGGTGGGAAGTATGAAGACAACCCAGTTAAAAATCTCTATAATCCACCATGCAATCCAAACCGGAGACAAAAAAATTCCTTTTCAGAAACACCTGATTACTTAGTAATTATGATGTGGTAATGTTATGAGTGTAATACAGTGTCTACAGGACATTCATGCCAACTATTACACAAGGCCTTGCTAAGAACATGACGTTCCTTTCAACACAGGCCAACCATAGCAACCCTATAGAAAACACTACAGTTGATCTAGACTAATGATAATTGACTTGTTCTGCTGGCTACTGGTAATCTCCTTACTTTTAAACCACAACAAATATACCTTATCCCGTGGTAACTTGCTCATTTCCTTATACTTTGAGGTGTTAAAAAAAGATTTTCTGCAGTAAAGTGTATTCTAATACTGTAAAGATGTTAGAGAAATAAGGGTGTGGCAAGAACCCAGGAAAAAGAAAACTGTTTATCAGTCTGTATCTAAGCCAAACACTTCCTGGTCATAATAAACGTCTGAAGTAGAAGAAACATCCAGAACTCTACTGCCAATCACTTTCGCCACTTCACTCGATTCTTGTACTTTGAGACTCAACTCCATCAACATCCCAGTTTACTAAAAAAGCTTATTACTGTAAGAATGTATTGTTCAGGGAGAGGCTCAAGTAAGTTTATCAAGTGAACTGTGTTGTCACATACTTTAATCTTATGACTGGAAGAAGAAAAAGTGGAGAAGGTATTATGCCAAGAATATGCTGTCTCTTTATTGCCTCTCTGTGGAAATCCAAAATGAATAAGGGTAAACTGTAAAAATGAAGATTACTTAGATTTTCACAGACAAAATTTGTTTGCTAAAACAAATACAGGAAGTCTATAACAAGTTCCACCAATCGACAAATAAACAAAAATTCCAGCAAAATCATGCAGTCTTTGAATCATAAATGAAACCAAAAAACTTACCAAATCTGAAGAAGTGCACAAAGGCCAAAAACCTGCTTTCCATGCCTTTGCCTTCTGAACTGCATCAAGCCAAACCACTTCTTCACAGGACAGGCCATGCTCTTTCACTGCACAGTGTTTGACATGTATGACACCCAACTAAAGTATTTTCCTTCTACCTTTGAAATTAACACTTGAAATAGCCAAAACCTCACCAAAACCTGAAAGGAATTACTTTTTTGTTTTCTACTCTAGGCCAAAGGTCATCTCTTTTCCTCTATGTGTTACTAGTGAGGTAAGCAACCTCCCCTGCCCAGAATCAGGACTCCACACCTCCGGACAGTGTCGTCATCACAAGACTAACATCTAGCTTTGCATGGAGCGAGGACACAGTCCAGTTCTCCTGTGAAACTTCCTCACTTTGCAGAAATAATGCAAGTTTCAGAGACAATGGCAAAACAGATCACAAAAGCACTCAAACACGTACAAGCATAAGCAAGAAGGAACTTGATGTTACAGTGCAACAACGTGGACACTCTCCCTAACACCAATCAAACTGTGGCCGAAACAATACTGACAACTTGGAAGAGTTTCTCACCACACTAATCAGGTTTTTACTCTACTTTTGACTTGACAGATACTCTTACCACTAGAATCATTACAGAATTTCCACTTTTTTCCCTTTATTTGCAATAGCTATTCAATCTCAGATGTCCAAGACAATAAATCTCAGAGTCTTACCTCTGGAAAAGAAAGATGCAAGCTTACAAGAAAGATGGATAAAGGCTTCTTACCAAGGCATGTAGTGACAGGGTGAGAAGCAATGGTGTGAAACTGCAAGAGGGTAGATTTAGATTGGACATAGGCATGAAACAGTTGGTCTTAAGGATCTCAGAGGTCTTCTCCATACTTAATGATTCTGTTTCTTCAAGATCCTTCAATGCACTATCTCAGCCAAGTTACTTTTTCACTGGAATACATTTGCAAAGCACTGTACCTGAGACCTCATACCGACCTCCGGGGGGCACTTTTTAAGCTCCTACGGTACACAGAGAAATGCTGTCCCTTATCCTACCCTATTATGAAAAGTCAAACGTAAGCTTGACTGTTACCATGCTGCTCATCTATTTGCATGAAACCGTACTTACATAAAGTGTTTTGTAATCATGCGTGTAATAGTATGCACCTAATGTGAACAGCAGCACAAGCACACCGTCTCAAGGAACAGAGTGTCCTTACAGTTATAGGCAACACAAAAAACAAATGGACAGCACCTGTTGCCTACTCTACCTGTAGCGCACGCATCTCAGTAGCGCTGAGAGTCTGTCACTCTCTGCCACACAGTTCCCCACGTGAAGCATCCCGCCCGGCCGGTGGGATCCAGCACTGTCCCCGCACGGAGCGGGGCCCGCGGTGCCGCTCATCGCCCCGGGACACGCGTGCTCTCCACCGGTGCTCCCGGCTCCCTGCCCGCCCGCTCTGCACCCCGGCGCTGCCCCCTCGCACAGACGTGGCCACAGCCCGCGGCCAGCCAGCAGGGACGCCAGAGCGGAGCCCCGCCGGGGGACCGGGTCCGGCCCCGCCGTCCCCGGTGCCCGCCGCCTCCTCCTCCGCCCCGGGCCAGGGGCAGTGCCGCCCACTCTGCGCCCCAGCCCGGCCCCACGCGGCCGCCCCGCGGAGAGCCCAGCTCCCGTCCCAGCCCCCGCTGGGCGTGGATGTGTCGGTATCCCCCACTCCCGGACGCTCTCCCGGTCCAAGGCGGGCGGGGGCCGCAGCACACTCAGCCCCGCACCCCGCCCCGGGGAGCGACTCACAGCCGGCCGCCGCTTCCCTCGCTGCGGTTTCACGGGGAGCGGGGGGGGCGTGTCACAGCCACCTTTCGGAGGGAGCCCTAAGCGCCCCCTCCCCGGCGGGCCGGGGGCGGCAGCGGGACGGACCCCGCGGCACAGGAGCGACCCGCGCGCCCATCGTCCCGGCAACGGGAGAGCCCCGCCGCGAGGGTTATGTAACCTCGGCCCGGCGGGCGGGGGAGGAGGGAGAGCCCCTGTGCCCCCCGNGGTCACAACAGTGAAGAGGTGGGTACCGCCCCCCCCCCCCCCCCCCCCCCCCCGCCACTCCCCACGGGTCCCCCAGCCCCTTGTTGCCGCGGGGAGCGCACCCGGCGGACCCCGACTCACCGCTCGCGGCACGTCCCGCCGGCCCAGCGCGTCCCGGCTCGGGCTTCATACGGGCAGAAACGTGACCGGCCGTCGCGCGCCCGCCCCGCCCGCGCCCCCATTGGCCGCGCCTACGTGACGCCAGCGGGGCG